>WSYH01006938.1:0-35318 GCA_036426205.1 Ascaphus truei
TTAACAGAAACATTAGGGGGGGAAGGGGCTTTAGGCCTTTATATCTCCCTCCCTTCAGTGTAATCTGCTTAACACAAACATTAGGGGGGAAGGGGCTTTAGGCCTTTATATCTCTCTCCCTTCAGTGTAATCTGCTTAACAGAAACATTAGGGGGGGAAGGGGCTTTACCCCCTGCACATGTACACTATCAATAAAAATGTATTTCAAATGATTTTTATTGTGCCAATGTTTGCGCAGAGAGAGAGCAGCGGATCTCTCTCGGCTGCAAACACATCACGCCCCCGCTGCCCATACAGTAGTACAGTATCATTTATGTACTGTATATGCATATACAGTACTGTATGTTAGGGCTTATAGGGGTTGTTATACAGTATATATATAATGTATACAGTATATATACTGCATTACAATTCATTATAGGGGACGGCTTCACAGAGAACAGCTCGCAAGCGCCACCATGTGTATTTTCACGGCATTGCAGTATTTCAGCAAGCCGGAATAAAAAGCTTAAATCCCTGCCGGAAAATAACGCAATGCACTCTGGCAGAAAACGATCAGAAACCTGAACACACCCGAGTATACCCGAATTCGCGGGACTAGCCGAGCTCGAATAAAGTGTGTCGCCAGTGTAGTAAAGATTAGAAAATTCATCCGGACCAAGGGCCTTCCCAATTTTCAGGGATTTAATTGCCTCCAAAATTTCAAGGGTCTCTATAGTTTTTTTTCAAGGTTTATTATATCATTCGGTTCCAGCGTGGGGTGTCGGCATTCTGTTAAAAAGTTCTGAATCTTTTTTGCCTTTTTATTTTTTGCCGAGTCTTCCACTGGGCCAGGTAAGTTGTAGAGGGATGTATAGTATTCTTAAATGTGTCACTTATAATTTGGGGACTATTGGATATAAAGCCATTTTTAGTGTACATATTATGAATTTTAGCTTTAACTTGTTTTTGCTTTAACTTACGTGCCAGCATTCTGTCTGCCTTGTTGCTTTTTTCGTAATTTTTCTGTTGAGTCCATCTTATAGCTCTTTCTGTGTTTGTCACCAACAAAAGATTTAGTTGGCCTCTTACTGAGATTATTTGCCTGTAGTTTTTCCGGGAGGGGTTCTTTTATGGATAGATTCTAGTTCTGATAATTTTTGTGTTAGTATTTCAATTTGCTTTGTTTTTTCTTTTTTTTCCGAGAAGCCAGGACAATCATCTTACCTCTTATCACTGACTTATGAGCTTCCCAAAGGGTAAAAGAGGAAACTTCTGGAGTGTTATTTATTTCAAAATATTGGGCCAGTTCCTCTTCCATTAATTGGAAATTATGTGCGTTCATCAGCAAAGATTCGTTTAAAGACCATAACCTTGTTTTATTTTTGGTTGAGGTCTACTAAGATATAGTCTATTCGTGAATAACTATTATGGGGATGAGGAAAAAAAGGAGAAGTCTTTTACCTTATTGTTCATTAATCTCCAGGAATCTACCAACATCCGTTCTTTGGTCATAGATAAAAGTCCTCGAGTAGAGGGGACTATCTTTTGTGGAGGTGGAAGACTAGGGAACTTATCTAGGTTTGGATCCATTGTTGCATTTAAATCTCCAGCCAGAATTAGAAGACCTTTCTGGACAGAGTGTATTAAATTTGTTAGCTCCTGGAAAAAAAGATTCTCGATTTTCATTAGGGGCATAAATATTGACTATTGTTAAGAGGGTAGAATCCAGTGAGCCTGTCATAATTAAGATTCTCCCAGCGAGATCACTTTTGCTTTTGTCTACTTTTGAAATGTAAATTTTTATGGAAAAATGTAGCTACCCCATTTTTTTCCGTAGGGAATGATAGATTAGAGCAGGCCTGCACAACTCGTAAAGCGAGAAGGGCCGAAATGCTCCAAGGAAAAAAAATTTGGGCCGCACGGGTAAAATCATCATCATCATCATCATCATCATCTCCCTCCAGCCACAATCTCATACATCATATCATCTTCTCCGCAGCACACCTCATCATCATCATCATCATCACATCTCTCAGCACAGCACCTTCTCATCATCATCATCTCTCCTCAAGCCACCCGCATCATCATCATCTCTCCTCCCAGCCCGAGAGACACCTCTCACCCCATCATAATCATCTCTTCCGCCAGCACCTACTCACAATCATATAATCATCATCACCGCATACAGCACCGATCATTCATCGCATAATCATCAGCATCTCGCCTCCAAGCAAGCAACTCTCAGCATCATGCAGCAGCAGCGGAGCTCCGCCAGCACCGCGCAGCAGTCTAGCAGCAGAGAAGGCGCGTCCGCCAGCAAACGCGCATCAGCATCATCATCAGGATCATCATCATCATCATCATCATCTCTCCTTCCAGCACCCTGCTTCTCAGTCATCAGCATGCGCTAATCATCATCTCTCCTCCAGCAGCAACTCCATCATTCATCATCATCATCTATCTCCAGCAACCTCTCATCATCATCATCTCATCATCATCCTCATCATCATACCATCATTCATCAGTCTATCCTTCCAGCACCTCGCATCAGACATCATATTCTCATCATCATATCTAATCATAATCATCTCTCCTCAGCACCATATAATCATCACATCATATCATCATCATCAGCAGCTCGCCTCAGACATCGCATCAGTCAGAAGCAGCAGAGCGCCGCCAGGCACCGTAGCAGCATGCAGCTCAGCAGCAGCAGAATCGGCAGCAGCAGCAGCAGCAGCTCGCCGCCAGAAACCGCTAAGAATCATTAATTCAGCAGCAAACAGAAGCAGCAGCAGTCATCTAGCCGCTCAGGCACCGCGCAGCAGTCATCAGGCATCATCAGCAGAAGCAGCAAGCAATCAAAGACATATGAACCCCCTGCACCAATCACCACCCTGAACACCTAAACATCACCCCCCTTGGGCACCTTCCAAATAACACACCCACATGCACAATCAAAAGGACTACACAAATCAACGAATGACAATCAATTGGAGGAACAGAAAAGAAAAAAAGCGACCTGGAAAAAAGAAAAAATGATCGGCAGGGAGAAAGAAACAAACAAGAAAACAAAAACCAAGCATAAAACACGGGAAAAAGAAAGATTCAAACAAAAGTGTCAGACAAGACAAAGGGCAAAAGATAAGAAAAGAAAAACAAACAGGGAAAGACCATACGACACACCCAGGAAAAGTACACAACAAACACACAAAAACAAAGGTCAGTAACATCGGTCAACAACAAAAAAAAAGGAAAACGGCAAAAAAACACCCCCCCCCCCCCCCCGGCACACACCCAAAAAAAACACCGAAACAAACCGGACAAAAGCCAAGCAACCCATGACCATGCAGCGTTAATGTAAATAATACAATGGAAGACAATGTACAAAAATAACGGAACACAAGGGCCAAACAGCAAAGAAAAGAACAAAAACAAAGGCACCGAAAAGACAACAACAAGGTGCACCTCCCAAAACACACCCCCTCTGCACCTCCAACTCACCCCCTGCACCTCCAATCACCCCCCCTCACCCGAATCAACCCCCCCCCTGCACCTCCAATACCCCCCCCTGCACCCTAAATCACCCCCCCTGCCACCTCCAATCACCCCCCCCTGCACCTCACATCACCCCCCCTGCACCTACATCACCCCCTGAACTAACATCACCCCCTTCCTGCACCTCCACTCCAGCTGTACCTCACCCACCTGACCTCACATCACCTTTGCACCTCACCTCCCCCTGTACCTCACCTCCCTGCACCTCACCTCAATGCACCTCACCTCAAGCACCTCACATCACCCCGGGACCAGGGGGAATCGCCGCCATTTTTTTTAAATTTTTTTTAAATCTCATCGCGGGCCGCACAGAGAGGCCGGGCGGGCCGTATGTTGTGCAGGCCTGGATTAGAGCGTAATCACTACTAAATAGCAATGATTGAGCCTCTTTTTTCAGATGGGTTTCTTGTACCAGAATTATATCTCCCGCTAATCTTTTAGCCTCCGAGAGAGCAATTCGTCTCTTTCGGGGGTGTTTAGGCCCTTG
The DNA here is from genome assembly GCA_036426205.1 of Ascaphus truei. Taxonomy (NCBI): domain Eukaryota; kingdom Metazoa; phylum Chordata; class Amphibia; order Anura; family Ascaphidae; genus Ascaphus; species Ascaphus truei. The sequence continues at coordinate 4,028 of WSYH01006938.1, forward strand.
GTATTTTGAGAAATTATATTAATTGGCATGGTGATGTTTCAGAGGTAGCACAACAAGTTAACTCGAGGTTAACAAAAAGAACCCAGTTAACTGCACTCAAAGTAATTAAATCAGCTGTAATAGCCTGGGATACCAATTGTCCCACTATGTGGAGTGTAATCACTCCTGCCTAACGACACACTAGAGTGAGTATAAGCTCACAAAACCAAAATCAAGAAATTTTATTACTGCAACCACGACGACTTAAAAATCATTACATAACAAATAAATTACTAAAATCCCCTATGGGGTGGTTTGTGACAAGACCAGCCTGAGGAATAGCAAGTGTAGAATACGCTATCGAGGTAGTACTCAGATAGTGCTCCATATAACACGGTACAGTACCACTTACTAGTACTCCTAAATGGATACAAATTGTAATTATTAGTGTCTATACCATTGTAACTCACATCAGTCCCAGTCACAAGACGCAGTGGGTGGTGTGTAGTGAGGGCTCTGACTAGATATAACCTGTGTTGATGTAAATACACTTAAGTTGAATACCTAATAGGCACACAATATATACTGCATATAACGACACTGAAAACCAAATGGAAGAGTGTAGTGTAAAGTCAGCAAAGTAAATAGTTGTGCTACAGTGGCGACCGGCTTTATCCTAATGCGGCCGTATCGGCGCAACTCTGATAACCGCGGGCAGATGCAGTATTTATTTATTTTTTTCCGTAATATGTTCCGGTATTTTAGCGCTCGTAATATTAGCATTTTATTAGCGCTGTCTGCAATACCGTCTAAAAACTATGGGGAGCGTTCGCGAGCTGTTGTCTTTAAAGTCTTTAGCAGTCCAACCTACAGTACGTCAGTACACAGTCTGCGTGTGCGCGCGCAGTAATTGTAAATTTGAATATTATACATGCATTGCAGTGCTGTATGTCTCATTTGAACATTGTTGAAACGCATAGGCGTGTCTGTAACAGTATCACATTTTGGTATATACAGCGCTCTCCCCTCGCTCGCCCCCGCACACACACAGGTTAAAGCTGCAGTTCAGTCAATATCCTGCATGTGTGGTTTTTATAATAAATCAGTTCTGTATGGATGAAAATACTTGTAGAATTTTTTTTTTAAAAAACAACTTTGAAAGACAATTTTTATGTATTCTAATGTAACGAGCATTTTGTTTCTATATCAACCTTTAGAAAGGCACAACCCCTTCCTTTAATGGTAACAGGCTCTGGCACACCCCTGTGTGAGTCCCTGCCCCCCACCAGCCGTGCATGTGATGAGCACAAATGTATCAGTCATGCTGCCGGTCACATGATCTTCCCCCAGAAACGGACAGAGGCAGCAGCAAAAGGAGTAGTCAGAATTAATCTTATTCCATTGCACGTGGCATCTTATATAATAATTAACCTTATCCATTGCACGTGTTGTAGTTAATGTTAAATTAACAACTCATTTAAAACAAATCTGTATATATAATACGTAAACAATATGTATATTTAATTTTATGTGATGTGTACAATTCAAGTGTGTGTACTGTATTAAATTAATAAGGCTTGTTCTTGTATAGCGCTGCTAGTTACATAGCACTTACAGAGACATTTTGCAGGCACAGGATCTTGCGAGCTTAGGTGTGTAGTGATGTGTTTGTATGATATAGATATATATGCACACGCACGCATATACATGCGCACGCGCACACATACAACGTGACACATACATGCGATCACGCACACATACATGGCTCACGCAAACATACATGCGCACACATACAGGAGCACATACATGCGCACACATACATGGCACATACACGCACACATATACACGCACACAAACAATGCGCACGCGCACACGCAACACTATACATGCACACAATACATGCCACACGCACACATATACACACACACACAATATGCGCACACGCGACATAAACATTCGCAAACGCACATATATACACACACCACAACATGCACACACGTATACATGCGTATGCGCAAACGCACACATATACATGCACACAGATACACACACGCAATTACATGCGCACATATACACGCACACAACATGCGCAGACGCACACATAAAAATGCATACACCCGCACACATAAACATGCGCACACGCACACATAACATTTGCACATGCAACACATAACGCACACGCACCAAATATACGTGCACACGCACACATACATGCGCCATATACACGCCACAACAAACATCGCACACGCACACATAAACATGCGCACACGCACACATAAACATGCGCACACGCACAACATAAACATGCGCACAGCACACATACATCGCCAACACGCCCCAATTACATGTCTGTGTGCATGTTTATGTGCGTATATATTATAGGTATTGCTTGAACCTGAGGAAGAAGGAAACTCCTGCAGCTTGTCCCATGACACAAATTGTTGGTCCAAAAAAAAAAAAGGTATCAATACTGAAGAACTAATATCATATACGTCGGCAGCGGAGAGGACAGCAGTGGTGGGGCGGAGGGAGAGAGGGACCATTGTGAAGGGACAGGAGGGCGGGTAGGGAGGAGGTACGCTGTAGCAGCGGCAGACCAGACAAAACACCAACACACACACACTCTATCTAGACAAATCACCCAAAAATCTACTGCGCCCCAGTCCCACTCTTTAAAAAAAGAAATGGAAAAATTCCTAGAATAAACTAATAAAATTTGTTTTTGCCCGACATAACCGTTATTATTGGATTACATGCTTAGGACGTTGAGGCTGAAAGGGGCCGGGGACTGTACCTAGGGCCGGAGATATAAGCTAGTGGAAAAAAGAAAGGAGATACAACTTGAGTAAAAAGAGATGAGGTTAAACGGAATTGAATTTCCGAGGAGGGAGAGTGGGCTGTGGGGAAGGTGAGGGGGTTGCTGAGAGCCGGGGTGGCCGGCTCCTGGAAGCTGACCCTGCTACCGCCGTTCGCGATGTACGGGTCGTACTATCCGGTTCTGCAAGCCAGGACCCTTGGGGACGCTGCGAGGAGAGGGCCGGCTCACATTGTTGTTGGGTGATAGTCGGGGCCGGGAGTTGGGAGGGGGTTTGTCCTCGTCCTGTAAAGGGTTCTGTTGCTAGGGCGTTTTGTGCCGCCGCCCCACTCCGTCCTGGGCTCCGTTTGGTGTTTGGGCAGATGAGACGACTGGCAGGGGTGGGACGGGTGGACGAGGGGATGGGCGCCAGAGGTTTCTCCCCCCGCAGGGGTGTGGGGGTGTTGGAACGATCACGTTCATGGCTTTAGTTTTTTGTTCCGTGGTCAGACCGTTGAGGAGGATCGGGCGCGGGGGGGGGGGGGAGATGTGGAGTTCTCCTGCGGAGGCGTTGGGGATCGAGGGATATGAGGGGGGGGGAAGGGTGGGGAAGGGGGGGACGAAGAGACACCAACACACAGAGCACAAACGCCACACCCACAAGAAGAGGCACAAACCACGATGGACCGGTTCACCCGAGCAGACAGCAGATAATCTTACAAAAAAAAATATAACACACGAGAGGAGCAGATGATACAGAGAAAAAAAATACAAGGCACACACACAAAAAAACACAAACAGAGGAAACCATCAAGCAAAAAGGTGGTAAGCAAAAACAATACACACACACTAACACACACACAACAAACACATCCAGCAGAGAGAGAGTAGAGAGGAAGAGAGAGAGAGAGCGCACAAGAACTAGAGCACTAGATATATATATACTAGATTATATACCAGTGGTTGACAAATCACCACACAAATTACCGCCACACCAAAAAAATATCTACTCGCCACCAGTACCAAAGTGGGGCAGGAGTCGGCATAACAACTCTAGAGGAAGCGCACGGGGCAGGGAAAGCACAATAGCCCTGAAGATAGATATATAATATATATAGAATATATACTAATATTATATAGATATATATATAGAAAGGAAGAAGAACAAAAAAGTAAACCGTACTGGAGCACTCTAAGGTATTGCACAAAGATTAAGTTAATTATTTATTTGACAACCATGCAAAAAGGGAATGAATACATACAGGACATGATTAAAAACACTTAAAAAAGAGGCATGGACCCCTGTCAACGCGTTGTTAACCTAAGCACTGATAAGCAAACACATAGGAACGACATGCAGTGTCCAACTAACATGGAGTGAGAAAGTGGACTCCAAAAGACCTGATTGGGGACATTCAAAATAAATCACATAGGTTATTGGTGGTAACAGACCAAGGGTGATTTTGTTTGATTACCTGAGGGTCGTTTGAGTCACATATCTTACTCATGTTCTAGGGTTCCCCGGACAAGGGCAGTGTTCCCTAGTGGTGCGTTGCAGTGCTTTAGGGTAAACAACCGTGTGACAGGGGTCCATGCCTCTTTTTAAGTGTTTTAATCATTACTGTTTAATATCATGGTTCCTTTTTGCATTGTGGCAAATAGAAATAAATTATTAATGCTTTTGATACCTGAGTGCTCCCATAACGAGGTTACTTTTTTCTCTCCGTCTGTTTTATCACAAACCCGTGAGACCGCCACATACCTTACTTATCGTAAATTTAACAAGGACATTTCTGGCGATGGTGGATAATTTACTGGAAAAAGTAGACTGCGAGGTTTTCTTTTCCCATCCCTCCCCCTGTGTGTTCCCCCCCGTTATTGAAGAGAGTGCGCGAGAGATGAGAGAGAGGAGAAGAGGAGACCCTAAGACGAGAGAGAGACGGAGTATTATGAGACGAGACGGAGAGCAGGACGAGCACGCACTGAGATAGGCGGGACGAAGACAGACAGATCACACAACACACACACACACGACACACACACACACACACACAACAAAACACACACACCCCCACACAACCCATCCACCACACACACACACCACAACACACACACACATATATTATACACATTAATCACAATACTCACCACCGTTGCTGCCACCCTGCTCTGGGACCACAACAACCCCCACTGGGGGCAGCGCAAAACAAAGGCAAGAGAACGCGGAGGGGGGGGCAGGCCGAGGAAGGCACAGGGCCCCGCAGAGGGTAGCCAGAAGGGGGTTCAACATCGAGACAGCCGAACCAAAGACCATGAACAAAAAACACAAGGCGGCAGCGCAACCCCCTGACTCCGCGGGGCAGTGGAGGCAAGGCACAGGATCGGGCGAAGTGAAAACAATGTCCCGCTCCCCCCCCTCCCTCCCCACTGGCGAAAAAAAGCCCTGCTCTTCATGCGCACAGGGCTGACAGACCACCAGGGGGGGATGCGGGCAGAAGTGGGCACCCACACAGCGGGCTCAGATCGGGAGCGAGCACACGTAACTGGGAGACTCATGAATATTCTTGAGTCTCTTCCACGACATGCGGACGCAAATATAGAACAAATCCCAGCTTTAAAAATAATAAAAAGTCGCCCCCAAAAATTTGACGGATCAATTACATGGAGCAACGGACTGGACTGCCGCGATACAGTTCTTTAGGTGCGAAAGTAGAGATGATGTACACAACAACATATAAGTAAACTATGGGAAGTAAAGAACCAAAAAAATGAAAAAACAAAAAAAAAAAACAAAAGACTGAATCGTGAAAATGTTGAACATGAATGACAGCTTTAATTTACTGTCAACTGCAGTATTTCAACTTCTTGTTATCTACAGTATACTACCTTATATATGTACTTATATACAGTACTAGTATCTCCACACCATTCTTTGACTGTGTTCTTCTGGTTTTCAACACATTCGCTTGCAGCTGATGACTACTGCGCATGAGTCATAACTTTCACCACGGCTTGCTTGCGAAGCTATGTTCAAGAAGTGAGGACCAAAAAAAAAAAAAAAAATTCTCGTCATTTTTTTTTAATTTTCTCCACAAGCGTGCCTAAACCATCTTGATATTACGATATTCAATCTGTGCTGTAGCTTTTGACTGCGACACTGTGCATTTGACTGCACATGGTTGATTTGTGTGCTTTTTATGTATTTGGGGGTGTGGGGATCAAATTATTATGATGACCTGCCTGTTGAAAATATGTCATGTCTTTGAACTACAGTACAGCTAATCCTTAATGCAGCTGTACTCTGTACCCTCTCCCCCTCTTATCGATACCTCTACAAAACCATTCTTAATTTTCCTATTGTTGGCTTTGAGTCACCTCTCTGTAATCCTCTTTGGGAAGGGAGCTAAGCTAGCTGATGATTACTGCGCATGACTCAGCCATCCACCCCCCCCCCAACACTTTGAGGCTTTGTTTACGGTAACGCTTGTGATAATCCCTTCTCGAATTTGATATGTAAATCTGATTTGCACAGCACTATGAAATTGAGAGTTATAAAAAACATAATCTGATTCATTTTTTTGATGCATTAAGTTACCACTTTTTGTCATTCTTTCTTTTTCTTTGGTGTAGGGGGGGGAGTGTCAATGATTATGATTATCATGGATGTAAAGAAATATTTATTTTATTTTATCAAGAACAAAAAATACAAACATACAAATCATGAATAATACAGAATGCAGTCTTTATTCAGTTTTTCTGTCTGTTGAAAATTGAGGGCCGGTGGATAATCATGAATAATGCACATTGATAATAATATTAATTAATAATATATAATAATATATATAATATAACATTTTCCGGTGTTTATCTTCTTCCTCATTCTGTGTAGTTCATTGAGAGAGGGGAGGTTTTGTGTAAATCATGACTGCATTTTAGATACACTTTACTGTACGCACAGTTCACACAATGTACACATGATACCCCCTCCCCATTTCATCCTTTTTTTTCTCTGAAAAGACAAGAAAAGAAAAAATTAGTGCAGTTAGGTGGATATTATGGCATTGTGTACTGTATAGCTACTCCATATTGGACTACAGTATGCAGTTAGTACTGTCAAACTTGTCTATACTGGAACTACTGTATACTGTGACTACTGTTAAATACTTTGTAACCAGATGGCTAGTACTGCTCTCTCAGGAAAGAAAAACTCTGTGCCATACTTACCTGTATCATACAGTACTGTACTTGGTGTGCCTGTACTTACCATACTACAGTACAGTACTATACCATACTACCTTCCTGATGCTTGCCCATTACGCTCGATCACAATGGGCAACACAGTCGCAATATGGTCAATATATTTATTGCATCGTTCCACGGTGAGTACATCGTTCCAAAAACTCATTATGCCTTGCCCCAACTCATCCTTTTTGGAGGGTTTCACGACTTTTCGGATATGATCCTTCAGCTGATGCCAGACCATTTCGATAGGATTGAAGTCTGGCAATCTGTCATTGGAGGGGGAAAAAAGGACAATTAGTTAAAGAGATACACAGTAAAAACAGTGGGAAAAAATGAGACACATTTACCGCACTTACTCCGCTGGTGTCTTCACCCAGTTGATACTGCGCTCAAGAATATGCGCTGTTGACGCGGTGTGCTTCGGATCGTTGTCCTGGTAGAAACGGTGACCATCTGGGAATTCACGTGTGATGTATTCCACAATCTCAGGCACAATTTGCTCTTGGAAAAAGCTTTATTCATGATTCCTATAACAAGAAAAGAAAAGTGCTCAAAAAACTGCACACTAATACAGTACAGTGCATAAGGCGAAAGCGTGTGACTTATTTCACCTTCAAAGATGACAATGCATCCTGGTCCACGCCTAGAGATGGCACCCCACACATGCATCTTCACTGGGTGTTTTGGACACGGCTTCATAGATATGCAACCTTTTTTGTGGAATGCAAAGGTGGCAAATCTCTCCAGCGATACAGTAGACTCGTCAGTGAAGATGCAATCCTGGACAGTTTCTCCACTGTCGATCCATGCCTGGGCCTGGACCACTCTCTTGATCTTGTTAACGACCCTTATCATAGGGTACGCTCTGTAATGACAAGGAATAATTTTATAGGTACAGTACAGTTTCTTAAACAACACTTTAACCTCCTGTACTGTCCAGTACTAACCTCACACGTCCATATTTCCATCCAATTCTGCGTCTCATCTTCTTTATGCTGGTCTCGGATACAGTGAGATTGTGATTTTGCTGCAGAGTGTATATGACCCCTAAGGCACTCTTCTCATCATTCTCTTCACTTATTTTGTCGACCAGAAGAGTTGTCTCCCTACAGTGTACAGAAAAACAACAATCCGGTAAGTTACAGTGCAGTAGGCCACAAGTACAGCACATCATTTACAGTAAACAATTATAGATGCAGCAATAGAAACAATAATAGATATACTGTATTATATACTGTAGTTATATAAATATACCGAATTAACTATACAATTAGATAGATCTATACTATATAGTTATATTAATATGCAGCAATATAAACAATAATAGATATACTGTATTATATACTGTTGTTATATAAATTTACCGAAATAACTATAAAATTAGATAGATCTATACTATACAGTTATATTAATATGCAGCAATATAAACAATAATAGATATACTGTATTATATAGTTATATAAATATACTTGCGCGTTAGTTACCGTTGGTGTCCTCGTGCGTTGTTTGGTTTTTCCGTGTGCATGATAGCACACGGTGGTTGATGGCACAACGAGGCCAGAAGCAGCTAACCAGCGTTGGATATCTGCAATTCGTTGTCCGATCGTGTACATCTCCTTAATTCTCATGCTGAGATCCTTTGAAATCATTTTAACAGGCATTTCTGCGTGTAGAAAGAAATACAAGCACAAGAATGTATATTCAATGTTTAGTCTGTGTATTCAATGTGCAGTGAATCCACAAAATGGATGGTGTATTTATACGTTAATGACTCACATTAGAGTATGCCCACTTTTAACACCTGTACCTCGTCGCCATGCATAAAAGGTTACACACTTTGTATAGCCCACCACTCGATGATCTGTATTTGAACTTGCCCTTGTCCAGATACTGCATTGTGCCATCTGCTTCCATGGATCAACCCCGATTCTATGGACGCAGGAAGCCACTCGCCTCTGCCGTGCCTATCACACAGAAAAAGCGAAAGGCGGCAGACGTTTCCAAGCCAAGGCCAAAGCGACAGGCTTAGACTAATAAAGAAAACCTTCTGCTGACCCCAAAGGCTAAGGGTTTTAATACACGTAAGCCTTATTATGTCAAGATGAAATTCGGTGATGTACACTCAAGGCAAAACAAATGGCAGCCAACCCATCAAACCCGCAGGCCACTTCCTCGATTACGCTTTGACGTCTCTGCTGCTGCTCTCCCGGAAATCTACAGCCCATCTTCTCCACTACTCGTCCACAACGCTGCTGCCGCCGCTCTCCCGGAAACCCACAGCCCATCTTCGCCACTACTCTTCGACGACGCTGCTGCTGGTCTCCCGGAAATCCACGGGTTACTTTCTCCATTACGCTTAGATGACTCTGCCGCTTCTCGCCCGGAAATCCACAGGTCACTTTCTCCATCCCTCTTCGACGACGCTGCCGCTTCTCTCCCGGAAGTCCACAGGTCACCTCCTCCATCCTTCGACGCTGCCGCTTCTCTCCAGGGAACCCCCATCTCATCCTCCATAGCACCCACCCACCCAGATGTCCACAGCACCCCATGCACAAGAACCACCTCGTTAGACCGCATGCTGAATGGGTTAAGTGTCAATATCCCCGGGAACTCTACTATGCTGGTAAAGATAGATCTTCTTTTAGAGACCATGCTAAATATGGATCAATGGATGGAGAAGATGGATCAACGGATGGAGAAGATGGATCAACGTATGGAGAAGATGGATCAACGGATGGAGAAGATGGATCAACGGATGGAGAAAGATGTCAACGGATGGAGAAAGAATGGATACAACGGATGGAGAAGATATGACGATGGCAGAAGTGGATCATGTGAGAAGATGGATCACGGATAACGGATGGCGAAGGATGGATCAACGGAATGGAGAACATGTATCAACGGATGGAGAAGATGGATCCGATGGGAGATGGATCAACGGATGGAGAAGATGGATCCACGGATGGAGAAGATGATCAACGTGGAAATATAGCAGACTACATAGTGTGGGAATGACTTTTACTTGGTGTTCATGCCCCTGTATCCCAAGACGGCCGGAGCAAAGGGTGGCATGGATCGATGATGGGACCTTCGACCACCTTCCATCAACACAAGCGCACCGCCCCTCCACCAGAAGAATTTGTGAGCTGTATGCCGTTGCTGAGGAGAATAACATGACAACCCCGTCAATACCAACCCAGGAGACAACACAGCGACCAAGACAAGGAAAGCTTGCTCCCAGACACCAACCCTTGCCCCGCCGCCACAGGCACACCCTCTCCAGAATCACAACCCGCTCCCAGAAATCCAACCTACATACGCTTGCATCGATATGTGCCCGACATCATTCTGGGCGAGATGCCACCGGCACTCAAGAAGTATAGGGTGATGAATGCTGGTTTACCCCAGAAGTATGGCATGTTAATTTTTAAGCACCACGTGTCCTACTTGGTGTACTGCGGATTGGCCAAAAATGTAAACTACAAAGGAAAATCGCAAAAAAAAGGCGCTTCCTGAAAATTTAAGAAGGACTATTGTGGAATTGCTGCGTTTTTTTTTTTCAATTTCAGATCCTTAAAAAATCGTTCGGACTCCCATTATGGCATTTTGCGTCATACAAGGCATCGGCCCTGGAAGGATAATCTGGTGGGGATCGAATTTTGCGTGACTGTTCACTGTTTGTTTATTTTTTGTAAATGTTTTTGTAAATGTTTTGACTTTCTGTACTTTAATTAAGGAGATGTTGCGTGTTTTAACTTTTATTAATAAAGAAATGTTTTTTCTTACACAAGACCTGCACAATTCCAGCCTCGAGGGCTGCAAATAGGCCCGGTTTTCAAGGTTATCCTGAAACCGGACCTTTTTGCGGCCCTCGAGGACTGGAGTTGTGCAGGCCTGACTGACTGTTCTGTACACCATCCTACTGTAAAAGTTTTGACTTTCTGTACATAAATGTTTTCACTAGCAGTAAACCATACACCTGTTAATGTTTTGAATTGCTGTACACTTTAAATGTTTTTAAATTGTATTTGTAAATAAATGTTTTTGTACTTACTCCACCAATAAAAGAAAATGTTGATTTGTTTTAAATTGTTCCATTGTCTCCTTTTATACTGTAACAAAATACAGTGTTTCTATACTGCAGTGTACTATACTGCAGCGGTGCGCAAACTGGGGGGCGAGCCCCCTTGGGGGGGCGCAAGATTATTTAGGGGGGGCGCAGGCTGCGTGTGGGGAAACCTGGGGGCGGGCAGAGCTTTGCATGGGCGGCCAGAAGCTCCGTGCAGAGGCTGCTTCTCTGCTGTGTCTGCCTGCAGAGGGGGTGGGGCCTTGCTGCGGGGCCTTCCCTGCAAACAGACGATCCCTCCTCCTCCTGTCTTTTTGCCGCCCGTTTTCAGCAGCACATGGGGGGACCTGAGCAGGCTTAGTTACTCCCTCCCCCCACCCACCAGGTGTGTGTGTGGTTGAGTGTGTGTGTGTGGTTGTGTGTGTGTGTGGGGGTTGAGTGTGAGTGTGTGGGGTTGAGTGTGTGTGTGTGTGTGTGGGGTTGAGTGTGAGTGTGTGGGGTTGAGTGTGAGTGTGTGGGGTTGAGTGTGTGTGGGGGGGTTGTGTGTGTGTGTGGGGTTGTGTGTGTGTGGGGGGTTTAGTGTGAGTGTGGGGGGGTTGAGTGTGTATGTGGGGGGGGGGGGGGGGGGTTTGTGAGGGTTGTGTTGTGGTTATTTTGGGTTGAGATTGAGTTTTGTTTTTTTTGTTTGTTTTGTTTTATTTTTTTCAGTTTTTTTTTTCAGTTTGGGTGTTTTTTTTTTGTGGGGGGGGGGTTTATATGTGTGGTTTGTGTGTGTGTGGGGGGTTGCAGTGTGTGTGTGGTGATTGAGTTATGTTTGCTGATTTTGTTGGTTTTTGTGTGTGTTGTGATTATGTGTTGTGAGTGTTTGTTCTTAAATGCACCGGTGCCACAAACTGGGGGGCCGCCTGGGCGTCAAGATTATTTAAGCGGAACGCGTTGCGGCAAAACCCCTTGTCGCCAGGCGAAAAAGATGATGCGCTGGGGCGGCCAAGAAATGTGCGCGGCGGCCGAACAGGAATAGAGTGCAGGTGGTCCGGCCACATGATTCGGAGGTAGGCGGGGGAACACATGCGCGAGCCGCTATGGATGTCAAACGCCCCTCCTTCAGGTGTTTCACTGGCAATAGCGCAGTGGGTCCTGCTCGCCCTCCGCTGGCAACCTGTCGTCACCTGCTATCTCTTGCAAGTGAAAGGGTACGGCTGCCAGCTGTATCAAGCACACTATGAATGTACAGAAATAGGAAAAAAAAAAAAAAAAGTGAAAACACCTTCCCGGTTCTGCTTGCCAAAATTATGCCGTACACCTGTGCTCATCTCTTTGAATAGTTGGTTATGTTCACCGGTCTCAGGCGGCAGCGTGACGCAGCCTAAATTTTAGCATGGTGCGATGCTGTTTGAAAGTATGTAAGTTATTTAGGGCCTGGCGCTTATAGTAGTGCTGGCGACGTCGCCCGAAAAACAAATGCATTGTCGCCGCCGGATGCGAATTTTTTGAAGCCGGCAAATTGTGATGTTTCAGGGGCTGTCGCCTCAATGTGACGCCCTGAACCTAAATCAAAATGGCCTGGTTGTCCCCCGTGCCGCCACAAACGCGAAATCACCTTTCGCTAGCAGGCGACGGTTGACGTCACACGTCTCCATCGCCGGCACTATAAACGCGCGGCCCCTTAGACATATTTGTATTTACATTGTATACCGTTTAATAAAGGGGTTTTTTTTTTTCATGTGATTTTGATTACATCAGGCAGGGGGGGGTCCGAGATATTCATGGATAAAAGGGGGGGGCTTGGTATAAAAAGTTTGCTTACCCCTGCTGTACTGTATACTGTAGGCATGCTCATTACGTACCTCACAAGAGTATTAACAACAATACATGCGTACGTATAGAATACACATATGTACTGGAATACATGTAAATAATTGCATACTTTTTATTTTTCCGGGTTTATTATTACTTATATATAAAAAGTATTTATAACGGATCTAAAACCAAAGCCATACTGTTTCAGGTTTTCTATGAAGCTCTGTTCATATTCTATCCTAATCAATAACAACGGCCACTTAAACTGTAGACTCCAGACGTGGTTTTAAATCCGATTCAGCAGGGTGCAGGCATTGTTACACAAAGCGATATTATCCATCAAAATCCCTCCATTTTGCCGTTTTCCCGCATGAAGATGACAAAGTTTTTTCTTTATGAGGAAAAACAAAAGTACAAGTTTTTACTGTAATGGCAGTCAGCCCCCTAAAGAGTTTCCCCAGTCAGTCCCACCAATAATTTTCTCGGGGGCGTCCTCCTGTTCACATGAGCATGCCCTACTGTCGATGTGATGACACGCATATGCGTTCAAGAAGGTTCCAATGCGCATGCGCCTGGCTTTCCCACCAATTGTCAGTATCTACTGTAGAAGCTCTCAGCCAATGATATTCTTACAGGAGATATGACTTACAGAGTAATCTGTGACTGTGCATGAATTATATTTCAAAACAGAATAAAAATCGCAACATTACTCACATAGCTTTGCCAATCAGCTGGCGCCAAGCACACTGCCAGCCCCGTATTCTTGATTATACACGTAGTTGACAGTACAGCGGACTACTACACCTGTGTCAGCTGATGAGGCTGGAACTCGCTTAGGTAATGCAGGCTTGCTGGAATCTGTACGTGAAATCCGGCTCAGGCTGCAGGTATCCGCGGCGGGACAGACAGCAAGGGTTGTCGGTCACCAGGTTTTCACTGACAGTCGGACCGTTATTTGAAGCCGTGCTGGTGCTGGTGCATTTCTTGCCTGCGACGAGACGTTTCTTGTGGGTTTTAAACATGACCTTTCGCCTTTTTGAAGTCTCCATGATCATAGTAATTACGGGAAAAATCAGATCTACTCACACCAATACTTCCAATAACACCGGGATCATACGAAAAAAAACACGGATTGATACATAACTGTTTGTTCCTTTATTGCACGCTTCCACACATGAGCAATCTGGTGATGAAAATTTGTAAAATCATAGTGTTTTCGCAAAATTACTGATATAATTGACCAACTGTTGCCAGTCTAGTATCATCTGTTGCATTACTCGCAGCCACTATAAAAAGCGTACTTTGTCGGGTTTTTTGGAACACGGGATGCGATGGTGTGCCCACTCATGTCGGGGCTCTCAGAACAATAAAAAAACACCAAGACACGTGTGCATCGTATTTTTTAAATATGAAAAGCCTCCTAAATTGAACATTATTGTAACTTCGTCAAGTTACAAAGGCCAATTTAACATAGACCACTGTGGTACTTTTTTAAACACCTGCAAGTACGACATTTGAAGTCGCATGCGGCATTACAATCATGATATTGCCACCTGGCGGAATACGCAAAAAATGCAGCCAATAAATTCGAAACCATTATCAATAAAACAAATCAATAACAATCAAACCGCGGGTGACGCACGGCATGAATGCAACATGAATGCGGTATGAATGCAGCATAGAAACGTGGTTGAGTGCGATGGCATTCAGAAAAAATCCCCTGGAAAAAATTCGGAAGATGTGTGAAGATAAAGGGCCGCGTGCTTTTAGACAATGTGGTAATTCACGTGTAACACTTCCATCAAGGTATACACCGATATAATCAGCGCAGTTGGATTACGGGGAAGCTGCTATGCACTAAGCCAAAACTACCTGCACGCATAATCACACTAAGTTATGTGGCGATGATCACCCGGAATGCCAGTAGTTTAACGCGATGGGACTAAGGCCTAACATCAGTTAGGTAACACTGCCGATCAGCTTGTTACCGACCTGTATCCTAATGCCTAGTACACGTATTCTTTATAGATTACCCCCAGTTTGGGATTAGAACACCAAGTTTGCAGCAGAGGCAAATGAATATTGCAGCCTAATGTGTTCCCCCTATTGTGTCCCGGTGTGGATACCCATTACCACGCCACAGGTTTAACAGCACGCGTCACAACAGAAATCCGACACCTCAGAGATGCCAGCGTCCATTTTCAGAGGTACGGTATATAATAAAGGTGAACAGTGGATAGTTTGCATGTAGCAGAAGAAATCGGATGACCCGGGCATCTGCAATCTTTAGCAACTGTCTGGTAACAGAAAACGCATCTAGCATTGAGATGTACACGTTATTACTACATAATAGTGACATACTGCTTATGAACTGGGCATGGGAAAGTAGTAAACAAGGCGTGCAGGGAGGAGTAAATAGAGGACAAACAGCTTCCAAACAATGGGTTTGGGGGGAACCAGCCATAGTAGAATCACGTGGTTGTGAATATATCGCATTCACAGGATAAATGAATATGGGGGCGGGCAGTGGCCCAAGCGGCTAAACGCCCAGCGCTCCTCCTTTGTTTGGGAGCTAAACCTTTCAAAGGAGGAAAAGAAAAAACACCCAAAAAATATCACGGGGTGTGTGGTATTGCTGTTGTACACATCAGGGGGAGAAGATTGGGGGTTACATCAAAGACATTGTATATTTACACACTTATCCTTTTCTCAATTTTACAGCTTGAGTGATCAGGCTGGCAGCTCCATGCGTCAGCACATCCTACACACCTATAGTTAATCTATAGGGGAGAGGAAAGAACAGCAACAGGGTAAAACAATATAGTAGATCGTAACCTTAATAACTTAATCTATAATTAGAGATTCAGCTACTGAACTTTGGGAAGACTTTCTGAAATAAACACATTGTCTACCTGAAATTTATAGTCCAAATACCTCTTAGTGTAAAACGTTTCTGGTTAAACCACTGTGTGGCACCCACGTCAGAGTGACAGATTAGTTCAATCGAACGGTTCTAATCTTTAAATCGTTTTTTTGAAACCTATTAGATAGACTTGAGAAATACTTAGTTTCCAAAGTGGCGGCAAATACTGCAAAAGTTCACCAACCTGAGAGATCTGATCTCGTAGCTTTTTGGATGGAGTCTGTTCTGGTCTATGGAGGGGTGTTTCAAGCTGGTCATGGACTCCAGATTATCGCAACCTTTTTTTAATTTTTGAAGATACATTTCTGGAGTGGAACACATATCGCTTGCAACTTATTTCCTGAACAACAATTTGGCTTGCCGCCATCTTGGATGGAAGATTAACTTGCGTAATTAACCACACTAATTTTTGCAGGGGGCTGGGTCTTTGTTTTGCCTTGAGGTTGGAGTCCTACACCCATGATGGGCGCTGTGTGATTATGGTGAAGAGACGAGCCCACTGGGAGGCCTCGGGCCTCTGGCTCGAGTAGACCCATGATCTCAATTTCTCTTCGTCACTCTTCTGGTGATAACAGAATAGCATTGTTTTTGGTAGGTAAACAATAGCTTGCACCGGAAACCCCGTGCATAGCGGATTTTAGTTCCGCAGTTGATAGGTGATCTCGCATACATTACCTTATTCAGCATGATTGGGCCAAGTTTTTTGCCGGAAAAATAAGAAGTGTTGAGCAATATCTTGCTCTGTAATTGGATGGATCTAGCAGCTGTCAATATCTCCTCTTTGAGCGAAAAATACTGTAGACGGTGTGATCACATCTGTGGCTTGCGGGGTCCAGGCCGTTTAGTGTTAGGGCGCCTATGTGCGTCTGTCCCATCTGGAGTTTTCTCTCCTTCAATACTCTTGTAGCCAGACATAAAAAGCCGAGTGTAGGAATGCTCTAGTTGAGCATTGTCCACTCCTCTGGAACTGCCTCGGATCTGCAGGTATTGGCGGTTGACGGTTATTTTCGGTTGTCTCCAATTTTTCAAAAAAAATTATTTTGCTCGGAGTTTTTAGTTCATGGATTTCTTGAAGACTTGGTTACTACTCTTGGGCACAGGCCTGCTGTGGTGTCCTTTCTGCCTCCAAGTCACGATTGGTCTCCTATGCGAGCTATTCGACTCCTTGATCACTGGCCGGCGAATACTCGCATCTCGGAATGGAAAGTGCTTTTAGATAACTTGAACAAATACCAGCATTTTCTTTTTGTTGAGTAAGCGGGGACATCTGCCTCTCTTCGGAAGTCTGGTCTGGCTCTGCGGTCTTTCGCCTATTATACGTTCTTGATCTTTGGCCCTGTATTTTTATTTTTAAAGAAAGGGATGCCTACTGCCCGGGTCGCTCATTTTTTTGGTTGTTTTTGGTGGATGGCATGTTGTGTTGTCGGTAGCAAATTTTATTTATAATTAGAGCGATGAGTTTGATTGGGGTGATGTATGACTTAAGTTGTGGTTACCTCCTTTCATAACAGTGGAAAAAATAGGGTAACCCACAATTATCGAGGGCACATCCCAGGCAAACTATGTGAGTGTGTTATGGAAATAATGTTTGACGTGGTATACAAGGTGATGCACGTAATAGAGTCATAGGGCAAAATATTGGGTGTACTCGATCTAACCAAGGGGAGTGTTACTGGAAAACGGTTAAGGTACAAGGGACACCTCCCAAGGGGGGCGCTCCCAGTAAATCACGGCCGGGCTCCAATATATCCTCACCTGTCCTCCCCTGTGTATCGCGTGGAGTGTCCCTTGAAAGCCGTGCCGTTGCGGCTGCAAAAGATGATCTGGAGGCCTCCTGTAGTGTCTGGGATTCTGCTGCTGGCGTCTGCGTCGCCCCAAAAGACTAGACATCACAGGTGAAAAAAAGGAGATATTCTTCCGAGGTTCCAGCACTTCACTCAAACGATTGAAAAAGTCCTGGTATGGACGAAACGCGTGTAAGAGTCTATGCTGTTACATTGCTTGAGTTACATATAAAGTGTTTTTATATTCATACAACTGGCTGAGTGAAGTGCTGTGAACTCGGACAATCTCCATTTTTATTTTCCATAGCAGTGTCTCTTTAGTCAGCTCATTTGTTACAGATTGTTGCTTGTTTGGCTTTTGATCTCTGTATCTCTAGACTCCTCCTCCTCTCCAGTCCGTTTTAGGATCACGAAGCCCAAGTGGACAGTGTTTGATTTAAGGTACGTGGGGTACAGGTAAGGTATAGTTGGAGGGGCAGGGAAAGTCATAGTTGGCACTTTCATTTCAGCCTCTATTGGCAGGTTCAATCGCCAGTTTGTACAGGCCCATTGAAATGGAATTTCTTGGATGCAGCCTTCTCTCGATTCTTGAAGACACTCTTCATTCGGCAGCACGTGTCATGGGGCACCGCCGGCTGCGGTGGGGTTTCCAGGGGCTGGATAAGTGCCTCAGGACTTGTGCGCCCCTCCTTGCCCACCTGTACGTGAGCAGCCCTCTCGACAGCAACGACTCGCGGTGACCAAGATGGCCCAACCTCCCGCTCAGCAGGGCCACAAACCGACAGGTTGCTCACCTTCGCCCTGGGCGATCTCCTCTCGAAGCTCCCTGTCGACTCCGCAGGGATCCAAGGGGAACACAGCCAGCCGACCTGCCCGGGGAGCGCTTGTTTCCTTAAGATATTGCGGCGCCTAGACCACAACCACGCCATCTTGTGACTGTTCTGGCTCAGTGCAGGCAGGTATCGGAGGGAGAAGGGAAGGATGACACTGTCCAACCTTCTCAGTGCCCCCCTGCCTCTTTCGGTTTACGCTTTGAAGCGGGTGTCCCCCTTAACTCCTTCCGTTTTGAGGGCTCGGATAAATCGGTTTTATCTCTGCCGTGTCGGACCCGGTGCACATCTTGCATTTCCTGGAAGGCAAAGGGGACCCTCTGGCGATACGACTTTGCTCCTCCTCTGTTTGTTCGGGTTTTCGCCACAGTCCGGGGTGGTCAAAGAAGTCTACCGTCGTGCCTGGACCTGTTAGGAAAAACGTTCTTATTTTGTCTTTTTTGATTTTAAAAGGAGTTGTCTTGGCTCTTAAGTGGTGTTGTCTCAGACGCAAACCAATCTGCGGCTGCTCGCCAAGCCTGAGTGCCCACGCCCCCCTGCTTTTTCTTTTTAATACAAATAAATCGCCGCGTCATCCTATCGTTTTTAAAGGAGATTTCCATGCAACTTTAAATACGTAATCATCGATTGTCATAAACTTAGAAAATGATTCATTTGGCATATCATAGACCAAATGGTTAATAGATGTTTGACCAGCCCACACGATGGCCATCATTTACGAGAGATGAGGTTTGGCATTCTTTAATTTGCAAGAACTAGACCAGTTCATTAATGTCTTTTTTAAAAACAGAAAATTCTCTCTCGCCCACCCACCCAAAACACATGTTTAAATTTTTTTATTTCGTGTTTTTCCCCCAATTTATTTGGCCCTTATTGGCTAGATATCTTGGTGACCAAAAAGGTCACAAACCCCCCCCCCCCCCCCACCACCACCCCCGCAACACAGAATTGTGCTTTAAAAGCTCCTTAAATTGTAGCCCTATAGCACATTTTTTTTGTTTTTTTTTTTTTACCTTTTCAATAGACGTTTATATTAAAACTGTCCTTATGGTTTCCAATCCTAAATCAATTAATTGAAATCATGCAAAATGTAACGAGCAGATGCTTTTGAATGAACACTCCATTCTCAAAATATCAATCCAATACCATCTCCTCATTATATATGTTCTACAATCATGTAGTTGGGACAAACAGTAGTAAATTTGAATAATGCGCCTCTCGGCAGTGTTAAGAAGAGACATGAGTTCAATGTAAATTACCACTTATGTTGGTAGAACAGGCACTCTAAAGCATCCCAATGAAGACTAATAACTACACACAAAGACTTTTACTACACAGTTCTTGGTTACACATTTCGACCTGAAATCAATTACACTATAGTGGTGGCTGTACCCTCATCATGGGGTCAATCTTTGACATATTTTTACCTAAATGGGAATACTGCCTATTAGACTACTGAACTGTTTTACTTTTAATTTTCACCTTTCACCAAGTAATGCTTTGGTTCACTCTTGGGTGAGGAATGCTATTAATGCAAGAGTTTTTGAACATATAACTTTTGCTAGAGTTGTACATGTGTTATGTGTCAACACTGGATTTTTATAGTAGCCGCCTAAGAAGTGTGATCTACAGTACAAATACTTTTGTGCCGAAGTTGTTTTTTGAAGCTTTCTGATGGGATAGTGCTGCCAGAACTATTTATTGCTGATCTATGGATGACGTGGATTCATTTTCTCAAAGTGCTTAAATCAATTTTTTAAATAGTCTCTTCTTTCCCATCTCTAATACAGGAATCTGACTTGTTCGGGAGAGTTACTTACTCTAACTTTTGTTCTCTCCTACCTCTGGTTTTGAAGATTCCTGTACATGAAGAAAAAGCAGAGGTAGTCAACAGAATTAATTAACCTATAGTTTTGGCAATGTTTTCTCTGTAACAATCATTTAAATGAATTGTTGGTTATTTTACTTTGACCCTGATTACTTAACATTTCTTTTTTTTTCTTCTTATCACATCAGTTTTAAAAACTAACTGTCCTAATTTTGTTGAATGCAGATGTTTGTGCAAATGCTTTCTTTTTGGTCTTGTAGATAGACTAGAAAAACTATTATGGAGGTTCTTCATTAAAAAACTGCGATAGTTTCTGATGGGGGCACTATCGTACTTAAAGTGCTGGTTTTAAGCCCATGGGAGTGCCCGGATTTGCACTAATAGCAGTTAAGGATACTCCAATGTGTTTTGTTGTTTTTTTTTTTGCACTCCCTAACATAGCCTATATTGTTTCCCCATAAATTTTTCTTATTATGTTATGCTTGAAGGAAACAATGTAAGCAGTTTTCATACAAATACACCATACATAACCCATTGTTAAAGATAAATACAAAAGTCCCTAAAATTTTAAATATCGGCTATTTGTTGGGAATCATCTCTATGTGATAATTGAAATGGGATATGCTTATTTTGAAATGTTTACATGAAATGGCATTAATGAGGAAACGATGTAAGTTTTCAGATTTATACAGTATAAGTTCATTGCTAGTTACAGGTTTTATAGTCCTTGCATTCGAAAGCCCAAATGCATGTTTGGAAGGATTATTGGATAATTCATAACACAACTTCACACGGTGGGCTAAAAGTGTATCAATTCGCAATAGTGTTTTGTATCATGCTATGGAACCCAAGCATGATAACAGTATTTTTAGTATGAATACAAGCGATATTTTATTATATAGCTTTTTGTCCCGTTAGGGTTTGATGCCCCACTATTTCCCATATTATGCAAAAGAAAAAAAAAACATGTGAAATCCCCCCTTGTTTTTCTGTAAATATAAAAGTAAAACAAAAAGTAAAAAAGTAATAAAATATCAAAAGTATCAAATAAATATATAAATAAAAAAAAATATGTGCGCATGTATGTGTGCGCATGTATGTGTGCGCATGTATGTGTGCGCATGTATGTGTGCGTGAGCGCATGTATGTGTGCGTGAGCGCATGTATGTGTGCACGTGTATGTGTGCGCGTGCGCATGTGTGGGGGGGGTTGAGTGTGTGTGTGGTGATTGAGTATGTGTGCTGATTGTGTGTGTGTGTGGGTGTTGTGATTATGTGTGTGTGAGTGTTGTGATTAAATGCACCGGTGCACAAACTGGGAGGGGCGCGCCCTGGGCGCAAGATTATTTAAGCGGAACGCGTGCGGCAAAACCTGGGTGCGCAGGCGAAAAAGATGTGCGCGGGCGGCCAAGAAGATGTGCGCGGGCGGCCGAACAGGATAGTGCAGGTGGCGGCCACATGATTCGGAGGTACGGGGGAGGAACATGCGCGAGCGCTATGATGTCAAACGCCCCTCCTTCCAGTGTGTGCACTGCAATAGCGCAGTGGTCCTGCTCCCCTCCGCTGGCAACCTGCTTCACTGCTATCCTCTGCAAGTGAAAGGGTAGGCTGCCACTGTATCAATCATACTATGAATGTACAGAAATAAGGAAAAAAAAAAAAAAAAAGTGAAAACACTTCCCGGTTCATGCTTGCAAAATTATGCAGGACACCCTGTGCTCATGCTTTGAGAGTTGGTGATGTCACCGTTCTCAGCGGCAGCGTGGACGCAGCCTAATTTTACATGTGCGAGCTGTTGAAGTATGTAAGTATTTAGGCTGCGCTTATAGTGCCGGCGACGTCGCCCGAAAACAAATGCATTGTCGCCGCCGATGCGATTTTTTGAAGCCGGCAATATTTGATTTTTCAGGGGCTGTCGCCTCATGTGACAGCCCCTGAACCAATCAATGGCCTGGTTGCCCCGTGCCGCCACAAAGCGAAATACAACTTTCGCTAGCGGCGACGGGTGACGTCACACGTCTCCATCGCCGGCACTATACGCGCGGCCTTAGACATATTTGTATTTACATTGTATACCGTTTAATAAAGGGGTTTTTTTTTCATGTGATTTTGATTACATCAGGCAGGGGGGGTCCGAGATATTTCATGGATAAAAAGGGGGGCTTGGTATAAAAAGTTTGCTTACCCCTGCTGTACTGTATACTGTAGGCATGCTCAGTACTGTACATCACAAGAGTATTAAAACAATACATGCTGTACGGGTATAGAATACACATATGTACTGGAATACATGTAGAATAAATGCATACTTTTTATTTTTCGGGTTTATTATACATTATATATAAAAAAGTATTTTATACGGTCTAAAAACAAAAGCATACTGTTTCAGGTTTTCTATGAAGCTCTGTTACAGTATTCTATCCTAATCAATAACAACGGCCACTAAACTGTAGACTCCAGGACGTGGTTTTTTAAATCCGATTCAGCAATGTGCAGGCATTGTTACACAAAGCGATATTATCCATCAAAATCCCTCCATTTGCCGTTTTCCGCATGAGATGACAAAGTTTTCTTTTATGAGGAAAAACAAAAGTACAAGTTTTACTGTAATGGTCAGTCAGTCCCCTAAAGAAGTTCCCACAGTCAGTCCCACCAATAATTTTCTCGGGGGGCGTCTCCTGTTCACATGAGCATGCGCCTACTGTCGATGTGATGACACGCATATGCGTTTCAAGAAGGTTCCAATGCGCATGCGCCTAGCTTTCCACCAATTGTTCAGTATCTACTGTAGAAGCTGCTCAGCCAATGATATTGCTTACAGGAGATATTGCTTACAGGAGAATCGCTTGACTGTGCATTGAATTGATATTTCAAAAACAGAATAAAATACGGCAACATTACTCACCATAGACTTTGCCAATCAGCTGGCGCCAAGCCACTGCCAGCCCCGTATTCTTGATTATACACGTAGTTGACAGGTGACAGCGGGACTACTACACCTGTAGTCAGCTGATGAGGCTGGAAATCGCTTAGGTAAATGCAAGCTTGCTGGAATCTGTACGTGAAATCCGGCTCAGGCTGCAGGTATCCGGGCGGGGACAGACAGCAAGGGTTGTCGGTCACCAGGTTTTCACTGACAGTCGGACCGTTATTGGAAGCCGGTGCTGGTGCTGGTGCATTTCTTGCCTGCGACTGACGTTTCTTAGTTGGTTTTAACATGACCTTTCGCCTTTTGAAGTCTCCATGATCATAGATACGGGAAAAATCCAGTGATACACACCAATACCTTCCAATAACACCGGGATCAATACGAAAAAAACACGGATCGATACATAACTTTTTTTCCTTATTGCACGCTTCCACACATGAGCATCTGGTGAAAATTTGTAAAAGTCATAGTTTTCGATAAAATACTGATAAATTTGACCAACTGTTGCCATCTTATCATCTGTTGCATTAATCGCAGCCCATATTAAATAAGCGTACGTTCTGTCGGGTTTTTGGAACACGGACTGCGATGGTGCACTCATGTCGGGGCTCTCAGAACAATAAAACACCAGACACTGTGCATGTATTTTTAAATATGAAAAGCCTAAATTGATACATTATTGTAACTTCTTCAGTACAAAGGCCAATTTACAATAGACCACTGTGGTATTTTTTTAAACACCTGCAAGTCGACACATTACTGAAGCGCATGCGCATTACAATTCATGAATATCTGCCACCTGGCGGATACGCAAAGAATTGCAGCCAATTAAATTCGAACCATTATCAATAAACAAATCAATAAACACATCAACCGCGGGTGACGCCGGCATGAATGCAACATGAATGCGGTATGAATGCAGCATGAACGTGGTGAAGTGCGTGGCATTCAGAAAAAATCCCTGAAAAAATTCGGAGATGTTGAAGAATAAAAGGGGCCGCGGCTGTAGACATGGTGTAATTCACGTGTAACAATTTCCATCAAGGTATACACGATATAATCACGCAGTGGATTACGGTGAAGCTGCCTATGCAATAAGCAAAATACCTGCACGCATAATCACATAAGTTATTGTGGCCAGCATGATCACCCTGAATGCAGTAGTTAACGCATGGACTAAGGCTAACATCAGTTAGGTAACAATGCCCGAATCAGTGTCTGTACTAAATGTATCCTAGTAACCGTATCCGTTATAGATTACCCCAGTTTGGGCATTAGAACACCAAGTTTGCAGCAAGGCAAAATGAATATTGCAGCCTAATGTGTCCCTATTGTGTCCCGGTGTGGATACTACATTACCAGCCACAGGTTTACACAGCACGCGTCACACGAATCGACACCCTCAGAGATGCCAGCGTCATTTTTCAGAGGTACGGTATATAATACAGGTGAACAGTGATAATTTACATGTAGCAGAGAAATCGGTGCATCAATCTTTATCAACTGTCTGGTACAGAAACATATACATTGAGAGGTACACGTTATTACATAATAGTGACAAATGCTTATAGAACTGGGCATGGGGAAAGGGTAAACAAGGCAGGGAGGGAGTAAATAGAGGACAACAGCTTCCAAACAATGTTTGGGGGGACCAGCCATAGTAGATCCGTGGTGTGAATCTATCGCATTCACAGGATAAATGAATATGGGGGGCGGGCAGTGGCCCAGCGGCTAAACGCCGCAGCGCTCCTTTGTTTGGGAGCTAAACCTTCAAAGAGGAAAAGCAAAAACAACCCAAAAAATACGGGGTGTGTTGTATGTGTGTTCGTACACATCAGGGGGAGAAGATTGGGGGTAATCAAACATTGTAACTATTTACATCACCTTATCTTTTCTCAATTTTAAAAGCTTTGAGTAGATCAGGCTGGCAGCCATTGGTCAGCAATCTCAACACCTATATTTAATCTATAGGGGGAGAGGAAAAAAGAACAGGGTAAAAAATATACGTAGATCGTAACCTTTAATACTTAATCTATAATAGAGATTCAGCTACTGAACTTTGGGAAGACATTTCTGAAATAAACAACATGTCGACCTGAAAATTATATCCAAAATACACTTCTACGTGTAAAACAGTTTCTGGTTAGACCATCGTGTGGCACCCACTCAGAGTGTACAGATTAGTTCAAACTGACGGTTAAACTTTAAATGTCTTGAAACCTATAGATAACTTAGAAAAACAGTTCCAAAGTGAGCGGCATAATAACCTGCAAACTTCACAACCTGAGATGCTGATCTCGGTAGCTTCTTGATGAGCAGTCTGTTCTGGTCTATGAGGGTAGTTCAAGCTGGTCAATGGACTCCAGATATCGCAACCTTTTGTTTAATTTTTGAGATACATTTCTGGAGTGGACAACATATCCGCTTGCAACTTATGTCCTGAACACAATTTGGCTTGCCTGCCATCTTGGATAGATACTTGGTAATTAACCAGCACTAATTTTTTCAGGTGGGCTGGGTCTTTGTTTGCCTTGAGGTTGGAGTCTACACCCATGCTGGGCGCTGTGATTTAGGTGAGAGACGAGCCCACTGGGAGGCCTCGGGTCCTCTGGCTCGAGTAGACCCATGATCTCAATTTCTCTTCGTCCTCTTCTGGTGAAACAAGAATAGGCATTGTTTCTTGGTAGGTAAACAATAGCTTGCACAGGAAACCCCAGTGATAGCGGATTTTATTGTTCCGCAGTGTATTAGTGATCTGCGCATACATTCTACGCTTATTCAGCATGATTTGGGCCAAGTCCGGAAAAATAAGAAGTTGAGCATTATCTTGCTCTGTATTTGGGATGGATCTAGCAGCTGTCAATATCTCCTCTTTGATGCGAAAATAATGTAGACGTGTGATCACATCTCGTGGCTTTGCGGGGTCCAGGCCTTTAGGTCTAGGGCGCCTATGTGCTCTGTCCATCTGGAGTTTCTCCTTCAATACTTCTGGTAGCACAGACATAAAAAGCCGAGTGAGGAATGCGTCTAGTTGAGCATTGTCCACTTCCTCTGGAACTCCTCTGATCTGCAGGTTATTGCGTCTTGACCGGTTCTCGGTGTCTTCCAATTTTTCAAAAATTATTTTGACTTGAGTTTTTAGTTCATGGATTTCTTGAGCTTGGTACTCCTGGGCAAGGGCGGTGGTGTCCACTTTCTCCTCCAAGTCCACGATCTGGTCTCCTATGGACGCTATCTCTTCCTTGATACTGCGGCGAATACTCTCTATCTCGGAATGGAAAGTGCTTTTGATATCTTGAACAAATACCAGCATTTCTTTTTGAGTAAGCGGGGAATCTGCCTCCTCTTCGGAGTCTGGTTCTGGCTCTGCGTCTTCGCCTGCATTATACGCTTCTTGATCTTTGGCTCCTGTATTTTATTTTTTAAAGAAGAGGGATGCCTACTGCCGGGTCGCCATTTTTTTTGTTGTTTGGTGGATGGCATGTTTGTTGTTGGTCGGCAAATATTTATTTATAATTAGAGCTGAGTTTGATTGGGTGATGTATGACTTAAAGTTGAGTTAAGCCTCCTTCATAACAGTGGAAAAATAGGGTAACCCCAATTATCGAGGCCACTACCAGGCACTATGGAGTGTGTTTAGGAAAGAAGGTTTGACGCTGGTATACAGGTGATGCAGGTAATAAGGCAATATTGGGGTATCTCCGATACTAACAAGGGGAGTGGGGTACTGGAAAACCGGTTAGAGGTACAAGGGGACACCTCCCAAGGGGGCGCCCCCAAGTAAATCACGGCCCGGCTACCAATATATCCTCACCTGTCTCCCCTGTGTATCGCGTGGAGGTCCCTTGAAAGCCGTTCCTGTTTGCGGCTGCAAGCTTGATCCTGGAGGCTCTGTGTGCTGGGATTCTGCTTGCTGGCGTCTGCGTGCCCCAAACAGATATGACATCACAGGTGAAAAAAATGGAGATTGCTTCCGAGGTTCACAGCACCTTCACTCAAAGATTTGAAAAAGTCCTGGCTTGGACGAAACGCGTAAGAGTATTCATGCTGTTGTACATTGCTGGTTACTAATAAAGTTTTTTATATTCATACAACTGGCTGAGTGAAGGTGCTGTGAACCTCGGAAGCAATCTCCATTTTTTTCCTTCATAGCAGTGTCTCGTTTAGTCACTCATTGTTTACAGATTTTTTGCTTGTTTGAGCTTTTGATTCTCTGTTATCTCTAGACTTCCTCCTCTCTCCCAGGTCCGTTTTAGGGACTGCACGAAGCCCAGTGGACAGTGTTTGATAAGCGTTTGGGTACAAGGTAAGGTATAGTTGGAGGGGAGGGGAAAGTCCTAGGTGGCACTTTCTTTCACCTCTATGCAGGTTCAATCCTGCAGTTGTACAGCCCACTTGAAATAATTTCTTGGTGCCAGCTTCTCCTGATCTACTTGAGCACCTCTTCCTGGCAGCACGTCATGGGGACGGCCGGCTCTGGTGGGGTTCTCAGGGGCTGATCAGTAGCCTCAGGACTTGTGCGCCCCTCCTTTCCACGCTGTTAGCTGTGAGCAGCCCTCTCGCAGCCAGATCGGGTGGACCAAGATGGCCGCCAACCTCCCCTCAGCAGGGCCACACCGACAGGTGGCCTCCTTCCCCTGGGGCAGATCTCCTCCTCCCTGCAGGAGCTCGCGGGATCACAAGGGGAAGCACCCGCCCGACTCTGCCGCGCGAGCGTTTGTTTAATATATTCGGCGCCTTAGACACCAACCAGCGCCATCTTGTGACTCTGGCTCAGTGCAGGCACGCGGTATCGGGAGAGGGACGGATGACCACTGCTCCACCTTCCTTCATGTGCCCCTGCCTCTCGGTTACGCTTTGAAGCGGGGTCCCCCTTACCTCCTTCCGTTTTGAGGGGCTCGGAAATCGGTGTTTATCTCTGCCGTGCGATCCCGGTGGCCATCTTGCATTTCCTGGAAGGCAAAGGGGGACCCTCTGGCGATCGACTTTCTCCCGGTTCTGGGTTTAGCCACAGTCAGGGGTGCTCAAAGAGCTCTCCGTCTGTGCCCTGGACCTGTAGGAAAACGTATTTTGTCTTTTTTTGATTTTAAGGAGTTTGTCTTGGCTCTATAAGTGGTTGTCTCAGACGCAAAACAATCTGCGGCTGGCTCGCTCAGCCTGATGGCCACGCCCCTCCTGCTTTTTTTTAATAAAAAATAAATCCGCGTCATCCTATCTTTTTAAAGGGAAGATTTCCATGCAACTTTAAAATAATATATCATCGATGTCATAAACTTTAAGAAATGATTCATTTGGCATACATAGACCAAATGGTTAAGATGTTTGACAGCCCACCGATGGCATATTTACTGAGAGATGAGGCTTGGCATTCTTAATTTTCAAGAATAGACCAGTTCATTACACTGTCTTTTTAAAACAGAAATTCTCTCTCCCCCACCCAAAACACATTTTTAAATTTTTTTTATTCTGTTTTTTCCCCCAATGTTATTTGGCCCTTATTGCTGATATCTTGGTGACCAAATAAGGTACAACCCCCCCCCCCCCCCACCACCACCACCGCAACACAGATTGTTGCTTTAAAGCTCCGTAATTGTAGCATATAGCAATTTTTTTTTTTTTTTTTTATCCTTTTCATAGACTGTTTATATTAAAACTGTCTTATGGTTCCCAAGCCTAAATCAATTAATTGAAATCATGCAAAATGTACTGAGCAGATGCTTTGAATGAACACTCCATTCTCAAAATATCAATCCATATACCATCTCCTCATTTATATATGTTCTACAATCATTTAGTTGGGAAAACAGTAAGATAAATTGAATAATGCGCAATAGCGGCAGTGTTAAGACATGAGTTCAATGTATACCAGCTTATGTTGGTAGAACAGGCAACTCTAAAGCATCCCAATGAAGAAGCTAATTAACTACACACAAAGACTTTTACTACAAGTCTTGGTTACAATGTCTGACCTGAATCAATTACACTATAGTGGTGCTGGTACCCTCATCATGGGGTCATCTTTGACATATTTGTAACTAAATGGAATACTGCTAGTAGACTAACTGAACTGTTTACTTTTAATTTTCACCTAATGGCTTGGTTCACTCTTGGGTGAGGAATGCTATTAATGCAAGAGGTTTACATATAACTTTGCTAGAGTTGCATACATGTGTTATGTGTCAACACTGGATTTTGATATGTAGCCGCCTAAGAAGTGTGATCTACAGTACAAATAAAACCTTTTTGCCGAGTTGTTTTGAAGCTTTCTGATGGATAGTGCTGCCAGAACTATTTAGTGCTGATCTATGGATGACGTGGATTCATTTTCTCAAAGGCTTAAATCAATTGTTAAATAGTCTCTTCCCATCTCTAATACAGGATCTGACTTGTCGGGAAGAGTTACTTACTCTACTTTTGTCTCTCCTACCTCTGGTTTGGAAGATTCCTGTACATGAAGAAAAAGCAAGAGGTAAGTCATACAGAATTATTAACTTATAGTTTTGGCATGTTTTCTCTGTAACATCAATTTAAATGAATTGTTTGGTTATTTTACTTTGACCCTGATTACTTAACCATTTCTTTTTTTTCTTATTATACATAGTTTTAAAAACTACTGTCTAATTTTTGTTATCAAGATGTGCAAAATGCTTCTTTGTCTTGTAGATAGACTAGATAGAAACTATGTATGGAGGTTCTTCATTAAACTGCGATAGTTCTGATGGGGGCACTATCGTACTTAAAGTGCTGTTAAAGCCCATGGGAGTGCCCCGATTTGTCAATATAGCAGTTTAAGGATAAACTCCATGTGTTTTTGTTTTTTTGTTGCACTCCCTACATAGCCTATATTGTTTCCCCATAAATTTCTTATTATGTTATGCATTAGAAGGAAACAAATGTAGCATTTTCAATTACAAATACACCATTACATAACCCATTGTTAAAGATAAATAAAAAAGTCCTAATACATTTTAATATCGGCTATTTTTGGGATCATCTCATATGGGATAATTGAAATGGGATATGCCTGATTTTTGAAGATGTTTACATAAATGGCATTAATGAGGAAACTGATGTAAGTTTCAGATTATACAGTAGAAGTTGCATTGCTAGTACATTTTATAGTCTTGCATTCGAAATCCCAAATGATGTTTGGAAGGATTATTGGATAATTCATAAACACAACATTCACAGGTGCTAAAAGTGTATCAATTCGCAATATGTTTTGTATTCATGCTATGGAACCCAAGCATGATACAGTAGTTTAGTATGAATACAAGCGAGATTTTAATTATATAGCTTTGTCCAGTTAGGTTTGATTGCCCACTATTTTCATATTATGCAAAAGAAAAAAAAAACATTGAATCCCCTTGTTTCTGTATGAATTCTTTTTCATATTATATGCTGATGTGTTCTACTTTTTGAACAGTGTTTTCAGCTATGGGAACCCCCATTATACAAGATATATAGTTCACCATTACTGGTGAGCATTTTGATTTTTCAGAAGGATACATAAAAACATTAAATATTAAGGTTAATATTTGAGAAACTGTAAGGTCCCTGACACTAAAAATAAGGTGCTTTTTAGTGTCTGCCACACTCTTAGTTTTTGAGTGTTCTCATCCCTATTGATCAGTATTATTTTCAGCTGCGGGAACCCCCATTTCACAAGTTAATTAGTTGTTTTTTATTTACAAGTTCGCCACTGGGTTTAATCCAGAGAAAGATAAAATTTCACTGTTCAAATTATATTGTGGCTTTCTATTGAACGTCGCACATAGGCTTACTCGGGGCCATTTTGATTTCACAGAAGGAGATATATATAATTTTCAAATGCAGAGATATATTATAAATATCTAGGAAGGATTGCTTCTTGTTTTATGTGAAGACCCGAGCTGCATTTTTTTTTTCTGTTTAGGATTTTGTGTAAAAAAAAATAAAAAAAAAATACATACATACGGTGTATATATATATATATATATACACACACACACACACACACACACACACAGTGGTTGACAAATCACCAAAAAATCTACTCGCCACACAAAAAAAATCTACTCGCCACCTAGTACCAAACGTGTGCTGCTTGGGCCAATATTTACTCGCCCGGGGGTTAA
>WSYH01006939.1:0-35305 GCA_036426205.1 Ascaphus truei
AAACTAAATTTAGACTCTGATACTATAGTTGAAGAGTCGCATACTTTGGAATCAGAATTTGAGAAATTGGAGAAGTTATTTATCAAAGATATTAAAAAATTTTGGGACTACACTTTTTTGGAACAGTACATTATAAGTGGCAGAGTCCCAAGAGGATTAAGACTCAAGAAACACCCATCTATAGATCTAGAGGATGAGGCTTTCATTGAGAAATGGTATAATCTGCTAGAAAAATGTTCACAAGATCTAATGGGATTAATTATTGAACAGCAGAGAAATCATGTTTTGCAGATTGATGTCGAGATCGATGAAATAGAACTAAGGATCGGTAATTTAAACCAAACAACACAGTTTAAAGAGAAAGACATTCATCTGCAAAATAAATTAGATAAGATCAGGAAGGAAACCATCACTAAGAAAGTTAAAAAGTTTCTGAGAGATGAAGAGGACTATAAAGATGGACCTCCTAGGAAACCTGATCTGGAAGAGAAAACAAATCCTAAAGAGATTAAAACTCCTGAAGTTTTATCTGCCAAATCTACTAAAAAAAACCCTAAGAAATCCTTTCAAAAAAGAGATAGATCAAGGGAAAATAGTAAATCTAGTAAGAATACAAGGGATATACGAAATAAAAACAGAAAGAGTCCTGAACGAGGAAATTGGAGAATTAAATCTAATCCTCCAAAAACATCAAAAGGACCTGATAAAGTTCAGATTAATGTAAGTAAAACACCTAAAAGAACTATAAGTATAGACTTCGATTCTGAAGTAGAAATAGTAACAAACTCTAGGAAAGAACAAAGAGAAGTTCAAAAAGAGAAACTATTTACAAAACATGCCCCCAAAAATGGTAATAAAAAGGATTTTTTAGGGGAGGGGGGGTCCACTTCATTTCAGGGAGCAAATCATTATGCTCCCCTAATGAAGAGGGATCCCTCGTCAGAAAGGAAAAGAACAAGACCCGACGAAAACGGGGAAGAGGAAGGGAAAAAGAAGTATCTCAAAAAAAGCAAGAAATAGGAAATAATATTTTTAACCTAAGTTCAAAACCACTGACAGAATCGGAAAAGTCACTAATGTCAAAAGGTCTTAAGTTTGCACCAACAGTAGGTCCAAATAATTTTGGCCTATTTGTGGATGCACAGAGGTTTTTAAGAAAACTGACTATAAAAAGATTCTTTAGACTAAAAGATGTAGAACAAAGGACTGCCGATAATCTTGTAACTACATCAGATGTGATTAAGTCACCTGTAACATTAGAAGATAGACCAATGTTAATACACTCTGGCCTAAAATTACCTTCAACGTTCTATCCAAAGTATGTGAAAGGTAACAATTTAGACGTATTTTCACAACTTATATTAAAAGACTTTGAAAAACTAGTTAAATCTGATACTAAGTTTGAAAACAATTTGAGCATCTCTGAAAGAAAGGCCTTAAAAGTGCTACAAGAAGATACCAACGTTGTTATAAAACAAGCTGATAAGGGGGGCGGTGTAGCAATTATAGACAGAAATGATTACATCGCAGAATCTAAAAGAATTCTAGGTGACGTGAATACATACCAACCCTTAAAAAAAGATCCAACAGTAGATTTTTTAAAAGAACTTAAAATCCTGTTAGATAGAGGTAAGATAGAAGAAGTCATTAACAGTGATGAATATAGCTTTCTCTACAGAGAAAATCCTGTTAGACCCATATTTTATTACCTACCAAAACTCCATAAGAGTATTACAAATCCACCTGGTAGGCCCATAATAGCGGGGATTGACTCTTTAACGTCACATCTATCTGCTTATATAGACATATATTTACAAAAATATGTCACTAAACTTCCTTCCTATCTTAAAGACACAACGGATATCTTGCGCATCTTAGAAAGTCAAGTATGGGAAAATGGATGTTATCTAGTAACTTGTGATATTACCTCCCTCTATACGTGTATAAATCATAGAGATGGACATGAAGCTGTGGATAGGGCCTTATCAAAAGATCCAGATATGCCAAATGAACAGGCCAACTTTATTTTAGATGGCATAAAGTTCATCCTAGAACATAATTATTTTCTGTTTGAGGGGGTATATTACCTGCAAAAATGTGGCACCGCCATGGGCACGAAATTTGCACCCAGCTATGCAAATCTTCTTATGGGAGCATGGGAAGAAGACCATATTTGGTCTATTGCAGAGCTGGGTGCGAATTTGTGCCTATGGCGTAGATATATAGATGATATTATGTTTATCTGGAAAGGTAATGAAGAAAGCCTTAAACAGTTTATTATCTATATTAATGACAACTTGCTCAATTTAAAATTTAATTGTGAATATAGTCAGGAAAAAGTTAATTTCTTGGACCTGACTATTTTCATTGAGGAAGGGACAATAAAAACAGAGACCTTCTTCAAAGGTGTAGATATAAACAATTACATATCCACCACAAGTTGTCATCATCCGAAATGGCTGCAAAATGTCCCATATGGACAGATAAGACGCATTAAAAGGAATTGTAGTAACTTAAGTACCTTTCAAAAACAATCTGTCTTTCTTCAAGAAAGGTTTTTAGAAAAAGATTACAATGATGTGATCATACAGGATGCCATTAAAAAAGTCAATGATTTGGATAGAAATGATTTATTGAGTAAGAACAAGAAGGTTAAATCAAATAAAACTTTTGAGTACTCATTTATGACAGATTACAATAGACAATCAGATAAGATTACCAAAATAATTAAAAAGCACTGGCACATTGTAAAAAATGACCCTGTGCTTGGAGAGATTGTCCCTGAAAACCCAAATGTGATCTTCAGAAAAGCCAAATCATTGAAAGATAAATTAGCCCCCAGTGCCCTACCTAAAATAACCAGTGAGGGGAACAGATGGCTAACAAAATCCAAAGGTTTTTATGGTTGTACCACATGCACTGCATGTAAATATAGACCAGAGGATAAATTTAGTTTTGTGTCAAATATCACAGGGCAAAGATACAACATAAAACAACTTTTATCATGCAAATCTAATTATGTGGTATATCTTATCACCTGTCCATGCGGATTACAATATGTGGGCCAAACAACAAGAGCTATAAATATACGTATACTTGAGCATATCGGTAATGTGAGGAGAGGTGTTACTACACATCACCTGTCCAACCATTTTTTACAAAAACATAATGGGGACACATCTGGGCTCACTTTTACAGTTATAGAACAAGTGTTGACACATTGGAGAGGTGGAGACAGACAAGCTGCTCTTAAAAAAAGAGAAAGCTTCTGGATCTTCACTTTGCAAACACTTGTACCACTAGGTCTTAATGTGGATTTTGAGCTAAGTGCTTTCCTTTAAAAAACTGTAAAAATAAATCGTTTTAGACAATAAATTGCTTTAGACTGCAAAATGAGGTTGAAAATGCACTTATTGTGAACTAATTGTTTTTTTCCCTATTTTATTTTGAGATACAACAATCGCCGTTTCAACATATATTAGAAGTTAGATTTTGAGCGATTTTATTAGATTTTATGTCTTTTATATATTTTATATACAATTCCAAAAATAGCACAGTTGTATATTAGGCCACTTCGTGAATTTTTAGAATGGGTTTTTTATTAATAAAGATGTATTTTACTTTGAAGTGTATAAACATTGTTGTGTATTTTAAAGGTTAATTGTATAACAGTGTTGTGAAGATTGGGAGGACATATGTAGTCAATCACCAATTTACTTGCTGTCCAATAGGAGGAAAGGTCAGCATTAAGTAAAGGGTACAAATAGCATCTCTTTATGGGGTAACATCACTCCTGACGAAGCCGTCACTACGTACGGCGAAACTAGTAGAGCGTAACCCCTCGTGTGAGATCCAGAGGGAGAGAGCCTGCTGTGGAGTTCCGGTGGCGTCCGCAATACGAGTTGAAGAACCCGGAAGTGACGTATCGGCCCCCTGAAGCAGCGCAGGTCGGAGACCGGATGAGGAAGCAGCATCGTGCAGAGATCCCGAGAACGCGACTCGAGTGAACCTTCATGTGTACAAACTTTCTGTTACCTTTCCGGAATCCTGTAAGCCTCCAATTTTTATCAATGCTGGATAAATATCTACATTTTTTAAGTATTGGATTGGTGTCTCTCTTTTGGATTCCTACCTCCTATTTATGTTCCTGTGTGTATGGGTCATTAGAGATGCCCATACACAGCTAATATTTCTGATACTTAGTGATCATTAATATCTAGCCTCACTGTGCTCTTATGAGAGCTCTGCCTGTGTATGTGTATTGTTAACATATTGCACTATGCGAGTATCACATTTTTTCCTTAGGCACTGACGCTCCCCTGATTCCTTTTCCAGAAGCCTTGTACTATCAGATGTGAAGAATCCAACCAACACCCTTGAGTTTAGGAGGGTTCAGTTCCACTACTCCTAAAATGCCAATACTTACTGTAGTAGACAGTACTGGTATTTAAAGGAAAAATTGTTGTGTTTTTTATTTTATGACATGTCTCAAGATAAAAATATTATGTGTTTTGGATACTTGAATAGGCTTGATTTTAAACCCAATCTAAGCTTATATATATATAGCAGGGGTGGAGGCGTGGGTCCCCTGCTCTCCTCTATCTGCCGTTACTGAACCCTTCCTATTCCTCCCTCTCTTTCTTTGCCCTCCTTTGTGGCTCACACTGTCCAGATCTTCTCTCCCTGTCCACATGGCCGTCATCTGTCGGCCACCTACCTCTACTCATCCCCCTTCTGCCTTTCTCTCTCACTTTGAATCCTGGCTCTCTTTCTTTCTTTCTCTCCTCAGACTCCCCTATTTGTCTTCGTGGGGACTTAAACTGCAACCTTGGGCTTCCCGCTTTATCTCTCTAACCTCTTCATTTGGCCTTCCACAGTGGACTGCAGCTAGCACCCACAGGATGGCCGATACCTAGACCTTGTTTACACTAAAAACTTTTTTCTCTCTGATTTCTCCATTTCCCCCTTTCCTCTTTCTGACCATTACCTCGTCTCATTTTCTCTCTCTCACATCTCCCCTTCTCCACCTACCCCCCATTTCTACAGAAACCTGTGCTCTGTTAACCTTCCAGCCTCTAATTCCACTTTACGCTTATCCCTCTCCTCTCTCAGTTCTGCTTCATACACTGACAACCTGGTCAGGAACTACAACTCTGCCTTATCCTCCTCTCTTGATCTACATGCCCCTCTTTCTCTCTGCTGTCCTCGCCCTTCTAACACCAGACCCTGGCTAAATTCCGACACGCGTATGCTGCGATCCTCCACTCGTTCCTCTGAATGCCTCTGAAGGAAATCTCACACTAGCAAACTTGCTTCACTACAAATTTATGCTATCCTGTTTCAACTCTGCCCTCTCTCAGGCTAAACAAACCTACTTTTCTTCACTAATCTACATGCACAAGTCTAACCCATGCCAACTCTTCTCTGTCTTTGACTCTCTACTCATACCACACTCAGCTGCCTCTTCTTCTTTCTGTATCTCACCTCATGACTTTACTGACAATTTTAAGGAAAAAGGGGAATCCATATGACAGAGGATCCCCTCTGTATCCTCCTCCTAAGCTACACCGCTTCCTAATTCTCCTCCTGCCTTCCTTGACTCCTTTTTCGCTGAGGATGTGTCACTGCTGATCTCTTCTTCTCCCTCTACCACTTGCCCTCTTGACCCCACCCTCTCCCATCTCCTAAAACCTCTTGCTCCTACTATAATCCCTAAGCTCCCACACATTTTTAACTCCTCCCTTTACTCTTGTACCTTTCCCTCCTCCTTCAAACATGCAACATTTATACCATTACTCAAAAACAGAAGCTTGACCCTACCTGTCTTTCTAACTATCGACCTGTCTCCGTCCTGCCTTTTGCTCCAAACTCCTTGAACGTCTTGTATTCTCTCGCTTGCTCCATTTTCTCAACACCTATTCTCTCCTCGACCCTCTACAATCTGGCTTCCGCACTGCTCACTCCACGGAAACAGCCCTCACTAAAATAACCGAAGACCTTCATGCTGCCAAAGATAGAGGTCATTACACTCTGCTCATATTACTTAACCTCTCTGCAGCATTTGAAACTGTGGACCACCCTCTTCTCCTCTCCATACTCTTGGTATTCGTAACACAGCTCTATCCTGGATCTCCTCTTATCTCACCCATCGAACTTTCTGTGTCTCTTCTGCTAACACCTCCTCCTCCTCTATCGATCTCTCTGTGAGGGTACCCCAGGGCTCTGTCCTGGGACCTCTTCTCTTATCTCTGTACACACTTTCTCTAGGTGACCTAATCTTGGGTTTAAATATCACCTCTATGCTGATGACACACAAGTTTACTTTTCAACCCCATACCTTACACCTGCTGTACAGACCAAAGTTTCTGAATGTCTCGCTGCGATATCATCCTGGATATCTGAAGCAGTTATTCCCATGATCCGTTATTTGTATTATTTGTTATTTATTTGATTGTCACATGTATTACTACTGTGAAGTGCTTTTGTTCATTAAAGGTACTATAAAAATAAAGACATACATACATTCATATGTTTAAAAAAAAATATATATATATATATATATATTTTTTTTTTTAAATATATATTTATATGTTTATTTATATAGCGCCAACACTGTACTCAGCGCATCACAAAGAATACAGTACAGGGAATTAAAATACATTAAGCGCAGCAAAATCAGACATTAGGAAAGGAAATCCCTCCCCCGGAGAGCTTACAATCTAAGTGGTATGATGAGAGATTTACATAGACAGCAGGTGAGGGAATAAGGGCTGTAGATGGCTGTGCTTGGCCACAATGGGTGGTAGGAATGACTGTGAGTGTGGAACAATAGTAGATAGATAGATAGATTGATAGATAGATAGATAGATAGATAGATAGATAGATAGATAGATAGATAGATAGATTACAAAAGCTTCTGTACATTATAAGAAAAATAACCCTACTTAGTGTAATATATCATAAGAATACTTAAACAAAAAGTTCTGTGCTCAGTCCTCCTTGAAGCCGGGTTCCTCGGCTCTTCAGGGTCCAGCCAGGGGACTCCAACAACATGTGAATAGGGAAATGGAAGAAAGGCACAATCCCTGTTTTAGTTAAAAAAAATAGAGATATATTGTGGGCCACAAACCCTAATTACTTACAGTAATGATTGTGCAGCATCAGAGGGTACAAGGGAGTATGGAGGCAGACTGTCGCCGCTATTGATACAGTATGTCCTGGGGAGTCCCTTAGGAAAGGAGCCTATAGTACTCTGTTGATGCCAGCAACAGCATGGCTCCTGGCGTCTTTGCTTCTCTCCACACTTTCGGGTTCTCACAGCGGCGTCACAGCGTCTGATGTCACTCGTGACATTTGCGAAAACTGGCACTGTGCCAACTAGTCCAAAGTCCTCCTATCTTCTATGGTAAAAGCAGTGCCACCTAGTGAACCCTACGTGATTTGCCTGGGACAACAAGATTTGTTAGGGGTTGGTGGGTGCTACAATTACCCATGTATAAATACCCTTATCTATGATTGCTAATTAGCTTAAATTGCCTAATAAAATTAAATTTTAAGTGCTATATTTTTAAAATACATCCAACTACTGAATCAATATTAAAAATTGAAACTAGAAAAGGTCACATGGAACTACTATACCAACTATATCTATTGTACTTAATTCATTATTTAATTAATCAATATAAAAACTTTAAAATATAATTCAATATTAAAAACGTAAATGGCCATTTGTGAAATCATACCAATTATATATAGTGGGGGACAGGGATTAAGCCCTTAATTACTATAGCGGTTATTAACCGCTAAGTGATTAAGGGGCTAGGGGCCATTAGATTGTATTTCTTCCTGTATTCTTGCTGGCATCAGAGGACATGAACCTGGAGTATGCTGATGAGGACGCCCTTCATGATGGCAGGGGTAAGTTGAACATTGTATTTACTTTATTAATGCTGGCTGGCTAATGTTTGATTTTATAATGGACAAATGCACTATTATGCATATCTGGATAAGTCATTTTGCCCATTATTGTACTCTATATGTTTGGGGGAGGGTTGTTGAGGTTAGAGGAGGTAGGTAGTAGGATTTTTGTGTTTTAAAATATTTATTTTGGGTATCGAGGATGGGTGAAGGGGCATTTGGCCCTCGGAGGGTGTTTATACCTACAAGGTGGGTAGCGGGACGGATTAACGCCTTCATTACCATTACCGCTAAGGTAATAAATGGGTTAACTCCACCTGCAACCCCCCTGCAAGGCTTAACAACCACCAATGGCCAAATACCACCTTCACCCACCCCCACTACCCAAAATAAACATGCAAGTGGTAGTTGACCCCTTCATTGCAATAGCGGTTAGATTGTAAATGCATTTATATTGCATGGGATTTATGGCGGAGACTCCTGGCATG
Organism: Ascaphus truei; assembly: GCA_036426205.1. Taxonomy (NCBI): domain Eukaryota; kingdom Metazoa; phylum Chordata; class Amphibia; order Anura; family Ascaphidae; genus Ascaphus; species Ascaphus truei. The sequence goes on from WSYH01006939.1 coordinate 8,406, forward strand.
AATCTGATGCAGGAAAAATGCATTTTTTTCCAACTCCTCTCTTGCCACCTCTCAGCAGCTTCTCACCAGCCTCACGCCAACATTTCCTGGCATCAAGATTTTGGGAGAAACTCGCCATTTTAGAGCCACGATTAGCCTCGATAAGCTAATCGAGGCTACTAGAATTGCACAAGTTTCAGAACCTGCCGATAAGTGGCTTATCGCCGCTTACCCAGTGATCTTTATTTGACGGCTGAAAATTTGGGCGATTTATTCCTTTATCGCCCACTTATCGAGGCTTACTGAATAGCAGAAGGCATGTTGGCCGATAAGTGCTCAATAAGTGGCTTATCGAGGCTTATAGAATAGGCCCCTAAATATTCAAATAGTGTATCCCAATGTTTCACTCATAAAACTGGGTGGCTAGCTAAGCTGTCTCTAAAACACACATTTTGCAATTCTTAGTTTATGAACAAGCAAATTAAGCATTTTTTAAAATAGGAAAATAGAAATGGATGGCAGAAATTATATCTTTTAAGACACTCTAATGAACTAAAGGAATAGTTAAGTGGTAAGAGCACTCCTTTTAACCCAGTTCAAATCCCAATGTCAGTTCCCTTAGTATCCTTGAAAAAGCCAGTTTATCTACCATGGGTTTGGTACCAACAGTTCAATTGTAAATTCTTCATGGGGACTTATGCAGTGTACATTGTCAGCAATAAATTAAAAAATATATAACATAATGCTACAATATTGATTTTCTAGGAAGCTGAATTGCGTGTGGATTCTTAAACAAATTACAGTGAAGTGCTCTTTAACATATTGTGTCCTTTCTTTAGATATAAACAACGGTAAACCTCATGCATACTCAAAGTGCAGCTATACAATACTAACATAATATTCTCTGTATACATACAAATGGAATTGTGCAAACGTTATACATTGTTGCAAAGAAAAAAATATTATTCTTGCCCTTTTCTTATCAGCAAAAGCATATTAGGACCACCTTTCACATTTTTCATTAACTTTTCATACAGATGTAGCAGATGCTATTGCACCCATTAATGTGATAGGTTAACACTGGCACGTTACTTAACATATGTGCTATTGAAAACAATGGTTTAGGACAGGGTTTCCCAAACTTTTTTTTCCGTGACCCGGTTATTTTTGAACTTCTCCTTCGTGACCCACTAAAAATTTATCGCCTACTGTATACTGGCCTATAGTGCCTGCACAGACACACACAGACACAGCCACTGATACACACACACACAGCCACTGATACACACACACAAAGCCACTGACAGACACGCAGCCACTGACACACACACTGATACATACACACAGCCTCTGATACACACACACGCAGCCACTGACACACACACGCAGCCACTGACACACACACACGCAGCCACTGACACACACACGCAGCCACTGAGACACACACGCAGCCACTGACACACACGCAGCCACACAGATACACACGCACACTGATACAGATACACACACACACACACACTCGCTCTCCCCTATACCCACACACACTCGCTCTCCCCTATACCCACACAGACACAAACAGTGAATTACAGGCAACGACGGATGTGAGTGACTGGAGAGGGGGGCAAGGGGCACTTCGGATGGGAGGGAGGGAGGGAGGGAGGGGGGCAGGGGCACTGGGTGGGAGGGAGGGGCCAGGGGCATTGGTGGGAGGGAGGGGGGGGACCAGGGGCACTTGGGTGGGAGGGAGGGAGGGGGACATGGGGCCTTGGGTGGGAGGGAGGGAGGGGGACCAGGTGGGGCACTTGGGTGGGGGAGGGAGGGGGACCCAGGGGCACTTGGTGGGGGAGGAGGGGGACCAGGGGCACTTGGGTGGAGCGGGAGGGAGGGGGGACCAGGGGCACTTGGGTGGGAGGGAGGGGCATGAGGGGCACTTGGGTGGGAGGGAGGGGGCATTGGGTGGGGGGGCCAGGGGCACTTGGGTGGGTGGGAGGGGGACAGGGGCAATGGGTGGGTGGGAGGGGGACCAGGGGCACTTGGGTGGGGGGGAGGGGGACCAGGGGCACTGGGTGGGTGAGGGGACCAGGGGCACTTGGGGGGTGGAAGGGGGACCAGGGGCACTGGGGTGGGTGGGGGGGGGAACAGGGGCACTTGGGTGGGTGGGAGGGGGGACAGGGGCAACTTGGGGGGGAGGCAGTGACTGGGTGGGTGACTTACCTTGTCGCCGGATGCTTTCCCCTGTGCCCCCGTATTACCCTGCTGCCCGGGATGGGAGGTGGGTTGGGGGACGGGAGGTGGGCTCGGGAGGGGGTTACACGGGAGGTGAGCTCGGGAAGCTGGTGCGGGGGGAAGCAAGCCGCAGTAGGAGCTTGAAATTCCCTCCGTCCGCAGAGGAGCTGGTACTTCCTCCTCCGTCCCACGTTGTGGGAGCGGGGGGGGGGGGACGAGAGGGTAGCAGGGGGAGGAAGGGAGAGCGGGGGGGGGGGAGGATGGGGAGGAAGGAGACGGGGGGGGGGGAGGAAGGGCTTAGCGGGGGGGGGAGGAAGGGACGGGGGGGGGGGGGAGGAAGGGAGCGGGGGGGTCGGGGAGGAAGGGAAGCGGGGGGGGAGGAAGGGAGCGGGCAGGGGGAAGGAGGAAGGGGGGCGGTGGAGGAGAGGGAGCGGTGGGGGGGGGGGGGGGAGGAAGGGGAAGTCGGGGGGGGCGGGAGGAAGGAGGAGCGGGGGGGGGAGAGGAGCGGGGGGGGGAGGAAGGGAGCAGGCCTTGCTTGCCCTGCGCAAGCGCGCGGGACCGCAGGGGGAAATCGCCGGCATTTTTTTTCAATTGAGCAGGGGGGACGGGAGACACCGCGCGGCCAGCCTCGCTGCGACCCGGCAATTTTGGTGCCGTGGCCCGGTGCCGGGTCGCGACCCACCGTTTGGGAAACGCTGGTTTAGGAGATAACACACATATAATTTAACATGGGTTTTTTTGCATTTTAACAGGTGTAATAATCTACTACATCTGTAAGAGAAAATAATACAAATACAGGAATGTGCTGAATTTTGGCATACTGAAGGTTGATAATTTAGGTAGTGGGATAGATAGTTTGTCCCTCTTTAAAACAGAGGCTTGTAATGAATCCTGAGCCTGAGTGTCCTGATCTGTGTGATTGAATTAATGTTTGATTGCAAGTGCTGTTTGTATTAAGTGTGAAGTTAGAACCAGATATATTTTGAAACATAATAACGGATTGGCTGGTGTGAATATAGCATCTAGTTGGTCATTTATTTATTTATAAAATATTTTACAAGGAAGTAATACATTGAGAGTTACCTCTCGTTTTCAAGTATGTCCTGGGCACAGAGTTAAGACAAATAATACATGTTTACAAATACAGTTACATAATGAACAGGGTATACATTATATACAAGACATTGCATGCACAGTTAAAGATAATTTGTATTGTGGGCGTATGAAACAATTACAGACCACATTCAAATGTGTGACAGCCTTAGATTTGAAAGAACTTAGACTGGTGGTGGATGCAAGAGTCTCCGGTAGGTTGTTCCAGTTTTGGGGTGCATGGTAAGAGAAGGAGGAGCGGCCGGATACTTTGTTGAGCCTCGGGACCATGAACAGTCTTTTGGAGTCTGATCTCAGGTGATAGGTGCTGCATGTGGTACGGGTGAGGAGCTTGTTCAGGCAGCTGGGTAGCTTGCCCATAAAAAATTTGAAGGCAAGACAGGAAAGGTGAACTTTGCGCCTAGACTCGAGTGATGACCAATCTAGTTCTTTGAGCATTTCGCAGTGATGTGTGTTATAGTTGCATTGGAGAACAAAACGACAAATTGAGTTGTAGAGGGTGTCAAGTTTGCTAAGGTGGGTTTGAGGTGCCGAGACATATACTATGTCTCCATAGTCAATAATTGGCATTAGCATCTGCTGCGCGATACGTTTTCTGACCAGGAAACTTTGGGAGGATTTGTTCCTGTAGAGTACCCCTAGTTTGGCATAGGTCTTGGTTGTCAGGGTATTAATGTGCATCCCGAATGTTAAGTGGGAGTCAAACCATATGCCCAGGTATTTAAAACTAGTAACAGGAGTTAGGGTGGTGTTAGTGTTGGTTGTAATCTGGAGCTCAGTCGCTGGAAGCTTTAAAAATTTAGTCTTGGTCCCAAATACCATTGTTACAGTCTTGTCAGTGTTTAAAAACAGTTTGTTTTGGGAAATCCAGTTTTCGAGTCTGAAAAAGTCAGACTGAAGTATGTGTTGAAGGTCAGAGAGGCTATGGCTGTGTGCATATAGGATTGTGTCATCTGCATACATGTGTATTGAGGCTTCCTGACAAGCTGTGGGAAGATCATTGATGAACACTGAGAAGAGTAGGGGCCCCATAACGGAGCCTTGCGGGATGCCCCAGGGGATAGCCAGGGGGTTAGAGTTAGCGCCAGAGATGGACACATGTTGGGATCTACCTGATAGGTAGGACTGAAACCAGTTTAAAGCATGCTTCCCTATTCCAGAGCTCTGGAGTTTGTTGAGCAAGATAGCATGATCAACAGTATCAAAAGCCTTTGCAAAATCTAGGAATACTGCACCAGTGAGTTGACCCCGTTCCATTCCACACTGGATTTCAACCAGAAAAGAAAAGGTTAAAAACAAATATATAACAAAAACCAGTATGTGAGTGCACCTGTAACTGAAAGTAAAGTGCACTAAAGAAGGAGTTACAACAAGGAAGGAGTGAAACAAAGTATATAGAACTAGAGTAAATTGTTAGCACTTTATATTTCATAGTGCAGCAATGAGCAGGATTGTGAATGCCACTCAATGCACATCTTTTCACATGTATCTGCACTTGGAGCAGCTGTTCCAGGTAGTATACTACTGTGGGAAGTGTGAGCAGATGTCTCTGATTGCTGATCTGAAGAGCCAACTTGAAATAAGAGACATTGAAAGGAGTTTAGTGCTTACTGAGCAGGACCTGGCTGGGACTAGTGGTGCTGAGGGTGGAGCTGTGACTGAGGATCAGGATCTGTGTAAAAGTTAGAAGGTTAATCGGGAGAAGAGGAAGAGGCTGGACAATTCTGAGCAGACCCTTCCCAACAGAGTTGCCAGATACAGTGAAGATATTGGGAGTGTCAGAGCAGGAATGGCAAGGCTGGGGGAGACTGCTTCCTCTTGCAGCCAGGGGAATTGTTCCTCCACCACAAAGGGGACTCAAGATACTCATAGACCAAGAAAGGTTTGGAAGGTAGATAGGGCAATCTGTTGCCATGACAACATGAGCCGAACAATTTCTTGTCTCCTATTGTGGACAGATTGTTGGAAGGGGCTGGGACTGACCCAGCGGTCTTTTTACATGTTGGCATCAGTGACAAAGTTAGAGAAAAATGGAGGATCCTACAAATTTATTCAGGGGATCTAGGCCACAAGCTTAAGGAGAGGACATTCAAGGTAGTTATTATTAAATAATATTAAATATAGATAATACTAGAAAACTTCTAAAGACTAAATCATATTGGAGAAGAAAGAAAGGAGCAGATAAGAGCAGCACAGACTGGAAAAAACCTTAAAGGCATAATTGCCATGCAAGAAGCCTGACAAATAAAATGGGGGAGCTTGAATTAATTGTTACAAGGGAGCAGTATGATATCATAGGCATTACTGAAACATGGTGGGATGAAATTCATAACTAAGCAATTAATTTAGAAGGTTATTCCTTTTTCAGAAGGATCAAGCAAATAGAAGAGATGGAGTATGTTTATATGTTAAACCAGATCTAAAACCTATTATAAGGGAATGATGAAAATGTAGAGACCTTCTGAATAGAAATTAGCAGTTGAGGCAAAAGTAGAAAGTAAATATTTGTAGGATTATTCAATAAGACACCAAATATCTGTGAGATTGAGGAAGCTAAAATACTTTTGCAAATGGAGAAGGCATCAAAACTAGGTCGTATTTGCATAATGAGGGATTTTAATTATCCAGACATAGACTGGGACAATGAGATTAAAATTATAACGAAAGGAAACAGGTTTTGGGAGTGTGTTGCAGGGTACATGCAACCACACACGCGGGTTCTCTTGATAAGTCTTATTTATTGAGCCTTCTTAAAACATATAGCACACAAAAACAAAATTTCTTCCCATCAGCAGAAAAAAAAATAGGTTCTTCTTCAGCAGACAAAACAAAATACCTTCTCTTTAGCAGACAAAACAAAATAGCCTCTCTTCAGCTTAGAAAACAGGGCAGCTTCTCTTTTAATGCAGGACACAGGCAGTTCATCACATATGTACTTTGCAACACAGACTTTATAGCAGTAATCTCTTCAGTATTTTCAGTCCTGTCGCCTGACCAGCTAGCTTACATGTGTGTAGCCTGGGGGTTTTAAACACCTTGATTATGCAGCTGGGGTCAGACTCATTAAGCAGCCCTTCTCCACTGAAAGTTAACCTCGTCACTGCTGCACTGCAAACTTAGAAATATGTCTGCCAGGCATATGGCTGGTGACGTTCATTCAACCTGTCACAGGGTGCCTAAAGATAATTACATGAACCAAATTATTGAGAAGCCAACCAGGAGAGGGGCATTACTGGATTTGGTAATATCAAACAATGTAGAAGTAATATTAAATATTCAAGTGCAGAAACATTTGGGAAATAGTGATCATAACATGGTCTCATTTGAAATAAATTATCAAAAAACATATTATATGGGTTCAACAGAGACTTTACATTTTAGAATGACAGATTTTAATCAACTAAGGACTAATCTACAAGGAATACATGTGGATAATGTTTTTGCAGGGGGAAATGTGGAAGATAAATAGTCAGTCTAAAACATAGTTAGAAAACCACACTTATCATTGTACAATCTTAGCTAATAAATATAAAAGAAACAAGTCTAAACCAATGTGGCTAAATAAACATGTAGGAAAGGAATTGGAAAAGTAAAGGCAGGCATTTAGATTCTTAAAATCAAAAGGGACGGAGGCATCACATCAGAATTATTTATTTATACAATGTTTTACCAGGAAGGAATACATTGAGAGTTACCTCTCGTTTTCAAGTATGTCCTGGCACAGAGTTATAATGACAAATACATGGTTAAAAATACAGGGATACAAATACAAGGTTACAAAAATATGGTTAAATTAAGTGAACAGGGCTATTCATTATGTATAAAGACATTGCATGAACAGTTTAAAATATTTTATCTTTTAGGCGTACAGTATGAAACAGTTACAGTCCAGATTGAAATGTGAGACAGCTTTAGTTTTGAAAGAACAGACTGGTGGTGGCTTTGAGAGTCTCAGGTAGATTGTTCCAGGTGTGAGGTGCAGCAAAATACTTTGTTGAACCTTGGGATAGCGAACAATTGTTTGGAGTCAGATCTCAGATGATAAGTGCTGTGTGTGGTAGAGGTGAGGAGCTTGTTCAGATATATGGGTATATAATATATATAATATATATATATATTATAGGTGTATGTAACAGTTACAGACCAGATTAAAATGTGAGATAGCTTTGGTTTTGAAAGAATTTAAACTGGTGGTGGATGTGAGAGTCTCCGGTAGGTTGTTCCAGTTTTGGGGTGCACAGTATGAGAAGGAGGAGCGGCCGGATACTTTGTTGAGTCTTGGGACCATGAACAATCTTTTGGCGTCAGATATCAAATGATACTACATGGGATAGGGGTGAGGAGCTTGTTCAGATATACGGGTAGCTTGCCAAGGAAGTATTTAAAGGCAAGACAGGAAAGATGAACTTTGCGCCTATACTCATGTGGTGACAAATCTAGTTCTTTGAGCATTTCGCAGTGATGTGTGTTGTAGTTACATTGGAGGACAAAGCGGCATATTGAATTATAGAGGGTGTCTAGTTTGCAGGGGTGTTATTTAGTGCAGGGGATATACAGTGCCAACACAGTTTATTCTAATGTGGCTAGAGCCGCAAGCCGCGAGGTTTCCCGGCTTTCATGTTGAATCCCCTTGGCGTGCCGCGGTCACGCTTCATCGGGAGCGTGCGCGTGCGCGCACGGCATGCGTGCCCAGGGCTCCGTGAAGGGAGCCCTGGTGTCCTGAGAAGTGGAGGATGGCGGTGGGGGGCTCCGGGGGACCCGGTGGACCCGGAGAGGGGAGGGGGATGCCTCGATCGGAGGACCGATCCTCCGAGGCTCCGGTGCGCGTGCGAGACATCTCGGCGCGCGCCCGGTATCTGTCGTGGCCGAGACCGGGTAAATGTAAGAATAAACTCGGCCGCGACAGTAACTGTGTGGTGTCAGAGGACAAATGTGCCATTTGTTTTTGAGTGTATCAGATTTTGTAAATAATACATGTGGGGTCTTAGGAAGGTGTGATTGAAGAATGGTATCTTTTAAAACCAAGTGCCAATGTTTATGAATGACTTTTTAATGTCTGAAGCTAAGGGATTATACTGTGTAATAAATCGAATATCAATTTTGCCATCAATATTTTATTTGGTATTATTTTAGAATTATATTTAAGAAGGTCTTTTCTATCAATATTATGGATTTTAGAATAGGCTTGTTCCAATGTGGCTTTCTTTTTATAGTTCTTTGATTCAATTGTAGACAACATAGTTTTTGCCTGTTTATAAACAATGTTATTAGAGCAGTTTATTTTTACTCTTCTTAGCTCTCCTTTTGGAATATTTTCAAGCCAGGGTTTGTGATGGTTACTATCAGCCTCAATATAATTAAGACAACTGATGGGTTTGTGATATGTTTTAGTCTGAATTAATCCTCAATATAGATAAGTAGGTCAATAAACTCTAAATCAGTTTTGCTATAATTCTGAGTACAGTACATTTAAGATTATATTTATTTTGATTTAAATAATCAAAAAATAATAATAAAGTTTTGTGATCACCATCCCAAATGAAAAAATATCATCCACAAATCTTGTTCAGAGCACCAGGTTTGCACCGAATTCATGCTGAGACCAGATATTTTGGTCTTCCCATATCCCCAAAAAGAGATTAGCATAACTCCGTGCAAACCTGGGACCCATCGCTGTGCCTTTAATCTGTAAAAAAAAGTCTTCATTAAACCAAAAAAAGTTGTGTGTTAAGGTAAATTTTATTAATGTAATAATAAATTAAATATGTGTCGTTGAATAAGTGACTTCTAATTCTAAACTAGCGTGCAGCAGTGCAACCATGTTCATGCTCTATAACAGTGTACAGTGAAGTGACATCACACATGACTAAATAATAATGACTAATCCAAACTATATTATTCAATACATTTAAAATGTGTGTGGTGCCCTGTAAATATGAATTGCTTTTCTTGACCGATTTCTGCAAGAAAAAAATTAATAAAAACTGAAAGATTAGATGTGATAGTTTTTACACCAGAAATACTAGATCTACCAGGGAGATAAATGGGGCCTTTATGTAATTTTGGTAAATAATAAAAAATTGGCAAAATTGGTTTTCTAATTAAAATAAATTCAAATTCTTCTTTACACACACACAATATTTCTTTAAACCTATAGTTAGATTGTTTTCCAATTCATACAGGTAATCTTTTGTAGGATTATTAGATAATCAAATATAAATTTCTGTATCATTAGCAGTTTAAGGGTCTCGGCAACATAGCTCTCCTTATCCAGGATCACCACAGCTCCCCCCTTGTCTGCTGATTTGATAACTATTGAGCTATCATTTTTCAAGTCATTGATTGAATTATATTTCTTTTTATTCGAGTTTTGCTTAATACAGCTCAACCCCCTTATAACGCTGTGCTTGGGGTCCAAAGAATCACATCGCGCTATAAGCGGATCGCGTTAGAAATAATGTGCAATTGTATGCATTGTACAATAATGTATTTAAGACACCAATAATCGTGTTGTTAAGTATTCATAAATACGAAAATTGGGAGCCACCCTTGCATCGCGTTATAAGCGGATCCGCGTTGTAACGGATCGTGCTATAATGGGGTTGAGCTGTATATTTATTTTGTTTTGAGAATTTGTCCAAGTCATCTTGTACAAGTTTCTCAAATAAATCAAGACAACCACCTTTCAAATAGCTGGGATAGAACTGTGACTTCTTATTGAAAGGAGTGTAATGGATGTCACTGTTTATAGTGGGGAGGTGTAGCATTCATATCTACAGTGCTACTGTATGCAGTTTTTGTTTTATAAAATATTTCTTCAAAGAAAGATTTTGTACAAATTTGCCTACGTCTATATAAGAACACATAAAGAGAAAGAATGCTCTAGCAAGCACTCTTCCTCCACTAATATAGAAAATAATAAATTGTTTATTCATGAATGGGAGAAACAAAAGAAGTAAAACCTAATAGGTGCTGAGTGGTGCTACCATTACACTGTATATAGGTTAATCTATACAATAGCAGGTATACCCACTATCTTTGTATGTAGCCCAATAACAGTGATGATAAATTGTATATCCTAGGTAATAACACACATACCCCTCCATATAAAACAGGCAGGCACCTATCGTTCAATATAATGAAGGGGGTACTAGGTAAAATTGGGTGACAGAATGACACCATGCACTGACCCCCAGATATACAAAGCCCTATGGTTGTGGGTATGAACTCACTGAGTATTGTAGGCTAAACGTACCCACAAACACCCAAGACAACACCTCCACTAGGTAAATATATACAGTGGGGAAGAATAGGGTTAGGGGCTCGGTACAGGCAAATGAGCCTGATGAGACGGAAAACAGGGAGGACACAGGGGCAGAGGGTTAAATGGAGATATGACCCCCCCCCCACTACCTTACACCATGAGGTGTTCACTGCAGGGAATGCATACACTGCAAAGTGGTGATAAGGCCACACCAACGTAGATTAGCACTGCCTTACGCTGAATGCCCAGGAAATAACTGCGCCTTCAGTGGTTGTCAAATAGCTAAATCCTAGCTAGTGGATGCCTCCTGGGGCCCACAACTTAGTTTAGCTAGCCCTAAATGCTCTCCGTAGTGAAGACAAAGTGTAAAACCTAGGACTCAAAACAACTCAGAAACCACAGCCTAACACTGCGGTCGCACCTATGACGTCACACGTGTTGCATCATCAACACCCAAGTTATCTTGTACAAGTTTCTCAAATAAATCAAGGCAACCACCTTTCAAATAGCTGGGATAGAACTGTGATTTCTTATTGAAAGGAGTGTAATGGATGTCACTGTTTATAGTGGGGAGGTGTAGCATTCATATCTACAGTGCTACTGTATGCAATTTTTGTTTTATAAAATATTTCTTCAAAGAATGATTTCGTACAAATTTGCCTACGTCTATATAAGTATTGAAAACATTCATTTTATTAGACGGGGCAAATGGGAGACATTTATTTAAAACTTGTACCTGTTCATCAGTTAACACTTTTTCACTCAGGTTAAAGATCCCTTCTTGTTTAGTAACTCGTTTAGTGAGTTTTCTCTCTTCCTCACTAATGACTCCTTTATGCTCTCCTTCTCTCCCAAATTCATCTTCCCTTTGGGTATCTTTTTGGTAACCTCTAAAAAAGGAGATTAACATATACCGTATTTAGAAACACCCATAGAGATTTAAACTTTTCCACGCAATAGGAAAACATCTTCCTAGCATATAAAAAACCCACTGCATTTTCTGCTTCACAACAAAATTCCCATTTGAATTCCATTATACTTAGCCCTTAAACTATTTTGAGAAAAAAAGCATGAAAAAAATTTCAGAACATTTTCAAAATGTCACTGCGGACCAGTAACAGTTGACATCAGCTGACGTACATTTTTCTGAATTTGCTTATCAGAAGCTTTAAGAGAATAGGTAAATAAATAATCTCATCCTGCAAAAAAACACATCTCTGAAGGATTTTAATTTCTAGACAGAAGCAGCCACAGCATTACAATAAAATCAAGAAACCAGATTTTTTTTGATTCACAAATAGAAAACCAAGAAGTAGATATAAAGAGTAGCAATACTACACTGCTGTACTTACGTGTAAAAAACACAGTACCAGTTTAAAATATCACTCTAGGAGTAACAATACATCCATCAAATCTCAACCCAACAGGAAATAGCATAATTGGTTGAGGCTTTCCTATTAGAGGGTATTGGATGGCTATCTAAATTCCATCAAGAAACAAGGCAGTAACACTAGTTACCATGTGTTCCTGATGCTGAAATTACTGTTGAATTGTTCAGCTCCAGAGGATCCCCTGGTTTCCATGCTGTTATAAAAAAGGGAGTTAGATAAGCAAGATTGCTGCTTTAATAAGTGAAGACGCCTTTTGTAAATTAATAAAACCAGTGTATGGAGATGAAGGGCAATGGAGTACAAGACAGATGGATAGGTAGCAAAACATGGGTGGACAACAAAGTTTCTTCTACTTGCTGTCTCTTTTTTTTATTACAAATTACTTTAAAACCCACAGATGAATAGTGGACATTGGTAACACTTCAGATTTGTTATGGGATTAATTGTACCTTTAAGTTAAATCTACAGGTTGTCCTTGCTATCCAACATTTCACTTTACAACGAATGGCAGATCCAATGCTTTACAATGCAACCCAATGGGACATTTTTCAACGTCGGAATTTGTTATCTGACGCCTGAATGTGTTATCCAGCGCTCACCGCCACTGATTAACATGGGACTCACTTTACAACGGTTTCACTATCCAACGCTACTTCCAGAACGGATTCCGTTGGATAACCGAGGACTGCCTTGACAGTGCTACATACTGTTCAACAGTACTATAGAAATAAAACAATTATTAAAGATAGCAGCAGTACAGGCATACCCCACTTTAAGGACACTCACTTTAAGTACACTCGCAAGTAAGTACATATCGCCCAATAGGCAAACGGCAGCTCACGCATGCGCCTGTAGGCACGTCCTGAACAGCAATACCGGCTCCCTACCTGTACCGAAGCTGTGCGCAAGCGGGGAGACTATAGAGCCTGTTACAAATGCTTTATTTACATCAGTTATGCACGTATATGACGTTTGCAGTACAGTACATGCATCAATAAGTGGAAAAATGAAGTGCTTCCCTTTAAGTATATTTTCGCTTTACATACATGCTCCGGTCCCATTGTGCACGTTAATGCGGGGAATGCCTGTATAACCATTAAGTGTGGTCTCTATGACTGCCATTAAGATGACAGAACAGGGGCACTGATCCTAGTACTGCAAGTATGAAGAGGGGGGGAATTGATTAAAATTTATTTTTTTTACACAATAAATAAACACTGCAATGTTTTCTTATTAAAACATTTGACATTTTTAGTAGTATGCTGTGTATTGGTGAAACAATTGTCAGAAAAATTTGTAAATTAATCTTTTTTCCATATGTGTTTAATAGTAATAGACTGATTAAGATAAACTTGTATGGGTCATTTTATAATTACTTTGAATTTAAAGCAGAGAATAACTTGAAATATCTGTCAAGTAGAATGAATGGCAATTAATGTAATCAAGCTTTCTCAAATCCTAAACATTTTAATTTTACTTTGCAGAGAGTTTGGTCGTTGGAAGGTAAATAACCTAGCAGTTGAAAGAAGGGATTTTCTTGCCTCCCCTTTGCCTCTTGCCCCTGAATTTTCTCGCAACATAAGACTTCTTGGAAGACGACCTACCCTTCAACAGATCACTGACAACCTTATTAAGAAGTATGGGACCCACTTCCTTCTGTCAGCTACTCTTGGAGGTACTGTAATAACACTATTCTCATAACATTTCATTCTATTTATGTGACCTGTCACAAAGACCACTATGGTAATCTGATATATTCATAATTTACATCAGAGTTTAGCCCATTTTACTTCAGATTCCATGATAATGCTGCCATAGTATACAATGTGCCATATCATATTGGAGGCACAAAAACATTAAATAAATTAGTTCTCATCTGTTGCTTAGAAAACATTGCAAACGTGCACCATGGAACAGCAGTTCTCATTAGTACCTTCCGTTACAGTAGTTATTATAAGTTTTGGTTTTTCCAAAACTCATCAATTGTTGTTTTTTTTTTTGTTTTGTTTTTTTAAATTATGGAGAAAAATTGAATTTTACTTAAAAATCATGTAACCTGGAACTGAGGTTTGCTTCCTATGTAATTATTATCAAAAGTAATTATATAATAAACTATAATGTGATTTATGTATGTCTCTGCCCAGCACAGAAAAGGACAAGGTAAAATAAATACAGGGCAAGCCTAGTTAGAAGCAGAAGACTATATTGTACAGTATATATACTAGATGTAGTAGATAATGCAGATGTTGGAATCACTGCCTATGTACAATATACCTAAACAACCTGGTTGACTTGTATATAGTGGTGGAAAGTAGAGGCATGTGAGATGATGGTCTCTCTATGCCTTATAATAACAAACATAAATACAAAATATATAAAAAATATATAACCAACAGATAAGTGTCATGGTTTAACCCCCTCATTGAACCGATTGACTAGTATGCAGTATATACTAAAAAGAAGAGACAAGTCAGATAGTGCTATTTAATTCTCTATTCCAACCTATTATATGTATGTCAGTTGTGTCTCAATTTTATGGTTAGTTTGCAAGTTTGATATAATAGAATATGGTATTAAAATAATCATCACCTGGATCATTATCACACAGCTGGCAGGTACTGAATGATTGAAAACTGAATTTCAATTAAGGCAATTCCCCCTCACACTTCCTCCTTTAACCAAGTGATATACAAGTATACAACATGCCTGAGGTCTTTCCTCAAGAAACCCCAGGTTCATGACAGAAAATGAAAAACTTCTTCAAGTATGTGAACCTCCAAGGACTGAAATTTGTAACTGTGGGGGTTCTGAGCCAAAAAACGGCATTTTGATATAAAAGTGCTGATTTTTATCAATGAAATTTCAGGAAAATGTTGTCATGTTTCTTGCCAGCTGATTGAAAAATTTATTTCTGACACTTTTCAAAAGAGAGGCTGCTCCAGAAGTTGGAATTTTAATACAAAAAATAAGAAGGTTATCAGCACTCGAAGAACTATAATTAGGAAATCACATAAATCTACAGCAACAAAAATATATATTTTTTTATTCCAGTACTGGATTTTTAACTCTTAATTAAATGCAGCTAAGGACTTATAGTCAAATATAAACAAATATGTATATTTTTTCAATGACCACTTTGGTGCCTATGTACTAATATTTATTTTTTTTACCTCTTATTGTGTCAAAATGTCAATGCTAAAAAATACAAACTAAAAATGTATATCCTATATATGACGACTTCATACATATATGCATAATAAATTCTTTAAAATTATTTTTGATGTATATCTCATGTTGCCTATTTTATTTATAATAGTATTATTAATTAGCATTAATAATGTAATGATATTTATTGAAAAATAACTAGATGGATCAGCACTCAGTAATAGAGAAAAGGATCAAGAGAAGTAAAAAATACACGAGTGTTCCTTTTATTATTAACTAGATTCTTATTTAATGTACAGAAAAATACAAAAATCAAAAGGGATTAGTCTGCAGACACACTGTTACCACAGTAAAATAAGCAATGTTTCAATACTCCTTGGCCCCTTTGTCAGGCTTTTATGAGTAGACTTTTTACTATTTATATTTTTCTCTATTACTGATTTCTTATTACATTTGCCCAGCAGTATGGACGCAGGACCATACCACCTGTGTCGCTATATTAAGTTGTACCATTTTTTTTATCATAAAATTTATAGTGGCCATACTGTGAAAATATCATTTTTTTTAACTATATAAGGAAATCTGTGCTCTATAAAATACATTTTTGGGTAGCAACTTCATTCTGTGTTAGAATTATTAACAGTCTTGTTAAGGTTTTGCCATGTTAAATTTAGCGGATGATTGTGTCACACTTCTAAATGATTTTTTTGGGCACATAAATTATATTTAAGTAAATACTGTACTGTGCCATTTACATCTATACCCATTTCTGTGCACCAAAGCAAATGAAAAATATTATTTTGACAAAGCTGGTGCAGAATGCAATTTTTTTGTACATAGGCAAACATAAGCACAATAGAAATTGAGTTTGACATGCACCAATATTGCACCAAAATTTTTTCCCAATGCTTAGGGCCTATTTACTAAGGTTTACCAGCTGCAAAACTGGAGCGACATCTGTGCAAAAGAATTGCACCAGATTTATTCAAGGAAAATCTCCAATTGCTTTCAAAAGGATTCCAAATATTTTATGAATATGTGGGTTTATTTCCCAAATTTTTCCAAACCTTTGCCGCAGGTGGGGACTTTAGTAAATAGACCCCTTAATGCATAGGCCCATTTGTATTTGAAGTATTGTATTGACATGTTTTGAGTAGTGAGGTTCAGTATTACAATTTAATGTAAGGTGCGTCTTATTAAGGATGTGAAAAACGTACAGATGACCGACAAAAAGTTTAGTTTAGTTGTATGGTGAAGTTAACATATTCGTTATTCATCTGCAAATATGGGAACAAACCTTTGCAATGCATGCTAAATATTTATTTGAAATACTTATATTTTCTCAAAAGACAGGGGAGTGCAGGGAACCAATGGAAAAAGAAAATAGAAACACAAAATAGTGTAATGTGCACACAGGTTTGGAAGGGTATTACTGGTGAATGACCCTACTCACATTTTTCCCAGTTAAAACAAGCATACAATAGATCCCAGTCTGTGGCAGTTTTGTTAGTCGTGGTCATGGGGGAGGGTTATTTCAGGGAGACAGAGGAAAGATCGTGTAGACTGTCTATCAAAAATCTTTATGTATCAGGAAGTAAAACAATAAAATGCTCACTCACAAATTGAATGACTTTTTAAAACATTTGGCAGCAATGTGTCTGTGTTATCGAGTAACTATCTCACCGCTCCGGCATCTGTTGGCATCCCCCGTGATCTCTACGACAATGTGTCTATACCCGGCTGTAATGAACAGGAAAAAGTACTGCGTCTCCTTCTGTTCTTGAATCTCTCAACTCAACGCATTATACAGACTTCCTTAGGAGTCAATGATAGTTATTTCACAAAAAACAAAACTGTGCGCTACTACCTAACTACCTATAAAGTTTAAATGTATAAATATATACAGTGCAGTGATGATACCATCAATTTAGTGATAAAAAATTTATAAAAAATTAAACCACAACTCCCACAGTGAGATAATTATACATTAAATAATAAGTGCCACATAACCGTGTTGGGGATAATGGCGTCTGCAGCTGTAAACGCTGGGGTGGCTCAGCACCCCACACACACTAAGAGAATGGAAACAAAAGAAAACAGCGCACAACGCCAAATAGTGAAGCAAATTTAACAATATATTATAGAATTAAAAAGGGGGTAATATATCTGCGTACATGAAAAAAGTTGGTAAAAGGCATGTAGTGTGTATCACACTGTTTACCACTCGGCAGCTGTTAGCTGTAGATTCAGGTGCTTGCTTCCCTCTGCTGCTGCAGCTCAGTCGATTCTGGGGCAGGACGTCAGTCTTTTCACTCCCAAGGGGATTTCCCTTCATACAGCCAGGTTCAGCAGCTGGTACTGGGGCTCGGTGAAATCGCTCCTGCTTCCTGGCCGATATGAAGCTGCTCCTGTACCTCGGCAGGTGTATCCTCTGCACAGAGGTTAAAACGCAGCTTGCTGGGGTGCCCTCAGCTTGCTGGGGTGCCCTCAGTATGCCACGATGCCGCTCCGTCGCGGGACGCTGTGTAATGACGTCACTGTCTACACAGCAGTGGTGGATTCAATAGGGAAGTTTGAACAGTCTTACCAAGTCTCTCACAAGTGTCCAAAACAGCACACAGGATGAAATAAAAACAGGACAGGCCAATACATAGACAAAGGCCAATGTAAGCAGATATAAGGCAATAGAATGTTACCCCCTTTTTAATTCTATAATATATTGTTGAATTTGCTTCACTATTTGGCGTTGTGCGCTGTTTTCTTTTGTTTCCATTCTCTTAATGATAGTTATTTGCCTGACCACTAGTATGTATACTATACCTCAAATTAATTATGACTTGCCAGTTTAACATGACATCACCTATTAATCATATATTGTTTTTTATTTAAGAAATGTTGAATATGGAAAGCAACATTTTTCTACATTATTAATGTTCCGTGGTAACAACATTAGCACTTCCAAAATGTAATTTATAGCATAAATAATCTACATGCGATCTACACATTTAAAGTGCCATGCTGAGGAGCATTCGTACTTTCAAAGTAAATGTTAATGCATATAGAGTCTCTACTGTAGCATATTTAATCTACATAGATAAAATCACATACTTAGGTCTACAATTCTTAGAGTAAGACTTATAAAGCATCCCACATGGTAATTCTTTCATAAAGGGAAATACTCTCAAATTTAAAATCTCCTACTATAAACAAATAAATGTTGCTATAGATAAATGTCCTATGCCACATTTCTTCACTATAACAACATTTATTTGCAAAGGGATAACAAAATTGAGGGAAAAAGGGGAGAGAAAAAAAGCATATTAACAATCCGTGTTACACAACATAGATATACTGTAGGTAAATACGTTCTCATAGAGATTAAGGGGCTTATTCTAGAAGCTCCGAAGTTGTCATTTCCAAACCACATGATTTGGCAAGTTCAGAAGCAATCGAGTCAAATGTGAGAAAAAAATCTATTCCCGATTGAAAACCGCTTCTTCTAAACCACGTCTAAAAAAATGACAAATCTCACAGCTTAGCAGCCAAACGGCATGGTTTGTACTTGCCGTAAAAGGGGAATGATCAGAGGTGGTGCTAACTCCATCCCCAGTCTGATTTATGGGTTTTGTTCTCTCAGCCAAATCTATATTTCCAGCTGTCGATGTACCTCTCAATACCTATCTCGCCACTCTTTGGGTGGTGTTAAAAGAATGCAAGTTTTTAGAAGCGGTTTGTCTTTACTTCCTGTGAGACTGCTGAACTTGAAATCCCCCTTTTTCTGCAATTACAGTACTTGCTGACAGTCTAAGACTGTATACTGTACCCTATGGAGGGCTACTCTGCCAACCAGGCTGCAAGAGCCTTGGCCGGGTCTAAAGGTTGGGCCTTTCTGGCAATGGGCACAGCCCTGTTTAGGACTTTTTTTTCCGATTGTCCTAATATGCTGAAAGTAAGCTATTTTATGTGTCATGTTTTGAGGCTCTGAATAAAAGCCTACCCTCAGACATCCCATGTGTCGTTGTGAATAAAAAGGAGTAAAACAAGAAACCTATACGTTGCCAGCAAATGTCTTGTAATAGGGCCTAAAAAGAGTCTTAAATAGAAAATATGAGATTCACAGACACAATGTGCTCCCCTGGTTTAATCGGCGTTGTAGGGATTCTTTATACCGAATAGCTCTTTCATCTGTGACTGATTCCAGATGCCTGACAACTATGTAGGGTTGTGGCCTGTCACCCATTTGTCACTTTCTTTCTAAGAGATACTTTGTGACTAGATTCCTTGGGAGAAAGGAATTATTTAATTTCAATTTGATTAGAGAGTATAAAATACTTCATACGTCTCTCCTAGTAATCACCAGATTAATGGTACCTGCATCCTTGCATTCAGAGGAATTTGATTAATACATACATACAGTATCTCAAGGGACAGTCCTCTTTATAACATTGAGACTGAAATTACTGACAGTATCTGATATTTGTAAAAAATGATATCTTCTCACATTTAACATGATTTTTGTTTACCGATGTACAGTATGCTATACCTGACATCACTGAGAATTGTACTGAACATTAATTATCTTAGTTAATGTTGCTTTGGATTGTCTAAAATAGAGAGCCCAGGGGGTGACCCTCGAAACCTGGAATGAGGGAGGTGTGATAACGTGTATTTAAAGCTATCTAACGTATACAGTATAAGGATCTCCCCCATTGACACAACCCATGAGCTCATGTTTTTTGTTCGTTTAATATAAACAGTTAGTTATGGTTAGGTCCTGAACAAATATAATGCATTTCTTTAATAGTTTTAAAGCCACTTTTAGCTATGGACCCTTAATGTTTTATGACACAGGCCAGCATTGTAAGAACTTCAAAATTATTTTAGGATGGAGATTAACCTCATAGTTGCCATACTGCATACAAACCTTAACCTTTTCATGGATTTATCATGACAGTTTTTTTTAATTTAAAAGAGATACAGTACATGTTATATTAAGTAGACTACATATCGTTCTCAATATTTCACACAGATTTTGTGCATTCATAACCTGTAAACGTATTTTTAATATTTTGCAAAGAAACCCTTAAAAACATACTTTGAGTTGGACCGAGTCTGTTTTGCACATTTTGTGCTTGTTCTTTAATTTTTTTTCCTGTGCTTGCTTTAAGTTTTTTGTTCCAATGGTTAATATTAAGTCAAATATAATGCTGCTCAATCGTCACACAGATAATGGGTTGCAAATATACATATGTTCACTATTGCACTCAGTTCCATATATTTTTTATTCAACTTAATGTTCCTGGTAATACAAGTATACTTGCTGGAAGAACAGGTTCAATATCACATGATTGGCGTAAAGCAGATGTGGTGCCTATATTTAAAAAGGGAGCTATATCACAACCAGGGAATTATAGACTTGTAAGACTGACATCAATAATGGGAAAGCTACTTGAAGGTTTAATATGGGATAATATTCAGAAATACAATGGATTACAAAATTATTGGTAATAATCAGCATGGATTTATGAAGGATAGGTTGTGCCAAACTAACCTTATCAGTTTCTTTAAGGAGGTACAGTAAATAGGAATGCAGTTAATATGGTCTACTTATATTTTGCAAAGGCTATGTACAATATACGTATATGTATATATGTATAATATAAAGGAAATTGGTCTCAGTAAAAATATTTGCACGTTGATTCAAAAATGGTTGAAGGATAGACAACTGAGAGTTATAAATGGAACTGTAAGAGATGTGTGCAGAGGTATGCAATTGAGACCATTTTTAAGGTGAAATTAAAATAAGGCTTTATGGCGCCTGTCCTTTTAAACACAGCAAAACATATGAAAACAACAAACGCCTATCCCTGTTTAAGGGCTAACTTACTTCCCCAGTCCCTTTCTCTAGGGCTGGAGGGATAATCCCATTACCACCCTAATCCCCAAAGTCTCAAGAGATACCTTAAAGCAGGTGTCCCTTCATGTCAGTCTCTGGTAGGTTCCTGGGTCCCCTGTGTCCATGAATATAGGTTTTGGGTGTCTTGATCTCAGCAGAGCCTTTCTGCTCAAGACCTCGTTCCTCTTGTCAGCACCCTTGTGTACTGAGGAAAATCTCTCTTCCTGTCTCAGAGGCAGGCTTTTCTGACACCTCTAATCAGCCAGGTGGTGTTGGTTAATTGTCTACCAGCAGTTAACCACCACACTGCTGGATTAGAGGCACATTTTTGAACAGGGATAAGTCCCCTGTTACAGGAACCTTTTCAGGTTGAGTTAAAGTTGCAAGTGAACTACCTCAAGTATCGTATTGGGACCCCTGCTTTTTAACTTCTTTTTTTTAACGACCTTGAGGTTGGTATAAAGAGCAAAGTCTCCATCTTTGCTGATGACACTAAATTATTTAGGGTAGTAAAATCAGAGCAGGATGTAATTTCTCTCCAGAAGGACTTGAATAGACTGGAAACTTGGGCTTGTACGTAAATGGCAGATAAGGTTTATTACAGATAAATTTAAGGTTATGCATTTGAGGAACAAGAATAAACAAGTGAGTTTCAAATTAAATGGGATGGAATAAGATCAATCCTTGATGGAGTTAGGAGTGCTTGTAGACAGCAGGCTTAGCAATAGTGCACAATGTCATGCACTATCTGAAAAGACAAATAAGATATTATCTTGCATTAAACGAGGTAGGGATGGAAGGGAAATAAGCATAATTATGTCACTGTATAAAGCATTAGTAAGGTGACACTATGAATAATGAGTACAGTTTTGGGCACCACTCCATAAAAAATACATATGGAACTTGAAAAAGTACAGTGAAGAGCCACCAAATGATTAAAGGGAATGGAAAATCTACAGGTGCGCCGACGAGTATTCTAAAACTTGCCTTAAACTTGCCTTGGAAAATCTGGGGCTATCACCAACAAGATCCAGGTACATGCTGCAACATCTCAGTGACATTTCTACAGAGACTACTGGCCCATCGGATTAACACAGCAGGGGTCCCTGGCAGTCCCATTCAGAAAAAATGAAACATAATTTGTAAAGGTCCAAGTTTATTTTTCTTGTATGTTACACGTTATACCTATTATTCATAAGGAATTATCACTGTAGCTGATTTGAGTCATGGCTCTGTGCCAGACCAGCCGGGAGGATCATCGTCTCCTGTCTACACCCAAGCTAATTCTCTGATATCTCTCTGGCCCCCTTCTCCAGCAAACCATGGGTTCATGGTCTGGGAGAACTTGTGGCAGCTCTCTCTCAGGAAAGCTGTGAGTTTTTCCTTCCTAGATGTATGCCATATTTTACGTTTTACCATGGCTAGAGAGGGGGCTTTGTGTTTTTTCCAGGACGCCGCAATACAGCATCTCGTGGCTGACATGATGTGAGAAATCATTTTGACTGAGGCTCTTGACATATCTTGAACTGGTCTGCCTAGTAGGGCAGACCAAGGGTTACATCTCAGACCCACATTCAGACGTCTATTAATAAGTAGGTGCTCCGTCTCCAAAGGGGGACGATTTTCAGGCAATTCCACCAAATGTGTGACATTGAGTAATTTTGTCCGCAACCTCTAAAACAAGCCGGCGAGTGGAGTTGAATATCGTATGGTCTAACAGGAGTCATATACCAGCGAAATAATAATTTATAGGAGTTCTCTTTGACCACAGTGCAGATCAAACTTTTTGCCGCAGCCTCTCAGATATCAACCCAGTCTTCGTCATCCAGGACCTCACCCAGCTCCTCCTCTCATTTTAGCATATAGAAATATTTGTTATCTGTCCCTGAGCTAATTAGGGAATAATACAAGGCAGAAATTATGCCCCTCTCTAGAAATCTATTTTTAAACGAAGATTCAAAATAGTTGTATGTAGGATGATCACCCGCCTTGTAGAATCGAGTGAAATAATGTTTAACATGTAGATATCTGAATATTGCAGAGAGTGTCAGGTTCCTTTTGTTCGTAGTTCTGGAAATGGAATAATGACAGTATCGGTGAACAGGTCTCCCACTCTGGTAATACCAGCTGCCTTCATAACGTAGAATGCACCTACTGTATTGATCTGCCTGGGTCAATATCTGGGTTACCAAAAAGCGGGATCATGGGGGAGCAGACCTTTGTAAGTTTATATTTGTATTTCAGACACTCCCAAAGTGTCAATGAATGTCTAATCACTGGGTGAGAGATAGTTTGGTGGTCTGCTGGATTTGGTCAGCTGTAAGAGAGTTTTAATATCTGCTGGTTTGGACTCAGCATTCTCTATATCTACCCAGCCTCTCGTTTGCGGCTCAGAGTTCAAGAGCAGAATCTGACTCAGCTGGATGGCCTAATAGTATCTCAACAGGCTAGGGAGGTCTAGCCCACCGTTTACCGTGGGTCTAAACAGCACCTCTCTTTTGATCCATGAGCGCTTCCTATTCCATACAATGTGATGTTGGATTGGAGGACCTCAAGATCTCTAACCGAAATCTTAATAGGGTGAGTGCATAAAAAGTACATTATACGTGGAAGGAGATTCATTTTAATAGTTGCAATTTTACCAATCCATTAAATATTATATAATATTTAGCCCATGCTTCTAGATCCTTCTTCAGTTTTTTAATTAGTTATGGTAGTTTAATTTGTATAGAGATTCATATGATTTAGTAATATTGATTCCAAGATAGGGGATATAATGAGTTTGCCATGAAAAATCGAAATTATGTTTTAGGAGCTGGACTGTATCATTGGACAAGTTGACCGCTAGTGCCACAGATTTGGTGTGATTAATTTTGAAGCCCGACCTACTTCTGAAATCCGAGAGATTGGTAGAGATTTGTGAGAGGGTCAGAAATACGTTGTCCGCAAATAACAGAGTTTTATTGTTAATATTCCCAATAGTCATCCCTGATATATTGGGGTTCAATCTAATGGAGGCCACCAAGTGTTCGATTGAGAGTGCAAACAGCAAAGGAGACAGCGGGCACCCCTGCCTAGTGCCATTAGTTATCTGTATTGTATTTGAGATAAGGCCAGCGCATCTGACTCTAGCTGAAAGATGCTGATATGGACCTCTGATCACTGTAGGAAGCAACCTGCGAAACCCATATGCTTAAGTACAGAGAATAGGAAGTCCCAGTTGAGCCTATCAAAAGCCTTATTGGCGTCTAGAGAGATGCATAGGAGTGGCATACCCCCTGCACTCGCTGAGTGTGTCAGGTCTACAATGCGGTGTACATTATCTGCTGCTTGTCTAATAGGGATAAAACTCACCTAATCATGGTGCACCAAATACACCATGTACTCATTCAGCCAGTTGGCTAGTATACTGGCAAAGAATTTTAGGTTAGTATTAATGAGGGAGATAGGGCGATAGCTTGAACAACTTGTAGGGTCCTTCCCTTTCTTAAGGATCGCCACACTATTAGCTGAGGTCTTTGTGTCAGGAATAGACTCTCCTTCCATAAATGTATTGAAAAAAAACCCCAGTTGGGGGGCGATAAATTTGGAATAAAAATTGTAATACAAACCAGAAAAACCATCGGGACCAGGGGATTTAAGGTTTTTAAGGCCTTTAATTGCTAACATTATTTCCTCGCAGTAGATTTTATGGTTACGTTTTGATAGTTGTTCAGGCGTTCGAGTTGTGAGGTGACATGACCATAGAAATTGAGGGAGACTAGTTTCAGGAGGTGTATGTGTGTCCTCGTCAGTCCTGTTATAAAGTTCCTGATAGAATTTTCTAAATTTCTCTACAGTTTTGGTTGGATCATGGGATAGGACCCCATATTTAAGAGTTATGGCTTGGAAACCCAGGCTGCCTGGGCCTCTTAGTTTCCTGGCTAGCATAGTATAGGCCTTATTCCCTCTGTCCTAGTATTTCTGAGACGTCCATCTCATCGCTTGCTCTGTTTTATTTGCCAAGCAGAGGTTTAATTCTCCTCTGGTTCTAATTATCTTTGTCAGTGTCTCAGCTGACTGAGTAGCTTTATGGCTCTTTTCGGCTCTTTTCAAGTTTTGCTAATTCTTTGGTTATCTCCTCGGTTTTTTTTTTTATTCTTTTTTTTTTTTTAATTGAACGAGGCTACCCTCTTATAATGGCTTTATGGGCCACCCATACTGTGGAGACTGGAACCTCGGGGGAGTAGTTATTGGTTAAATCGAATTCAAAGAACTTCAAAGAAAAGCAGTTCCCCAATTTCTCGAATGTAGCATTTCCAAAGAGATGAGGGAGCGTGGGACATCAATATAAAAAGAAAAGAAACAGAGATAGGCCATACAGTTAGTATTGTCAGAGCAAATGGAAGTACATACAGGAAATCCTCCAAATACTGTATTATACTCACATCCTGGTGAGTAATAGTGTGCATTTCACAATCTGTGGCAAGTAGATGAGATGATGTTGATTACCTCGGAAGAAGAGAAGAAAACACCATTGCACAAGCTATTTGTAAACAACTTTATATAATAATAAAACAAGCTTTTCAAATGCGCACTCACAATTGGGCCATTCTTTAAAGCATGTAACAATAGTAAAAACAACTGTCTGTGTAGCTGCGATCTCACCACTTCAACGATATAGAAGGAATCAGCTGTTGGATGCTGGCTGGTGTCGCTTCCAGAAGCGGCCGCCCGGAAACCTTGACAGCCTTTGCCAGAGTTCCTTTCTCCAATTGGGTGCTTGTTCTAAAAAACTCTACATGTTTCACTAAGGCTATAGCTTTGTCAGGAGTCAAGTTACTAATCCACAGCATATTGTACTTATAAAGGCATCTTTAAAATGCCATTAGTTGATTGATTAAAAAATACGGAGACTGGTAATTGGAACATGGAGGGTGACTGATACAATGAAACCCTCTGATGTTTTAACATGCAACTGTGGACATGATTCACTAGGTAGTAATTTGATCTGGGAATGATATAATAAAGAGCCCTCTGTAGGGGTGAACATATGCTAAGATGACCTGATGAAATCATAGTAGCAGTCACTCCAGCTTAGTGTGTATGGAGATGTTCTTATAACACAACAATGAATAGTAACTATATGTGTCACAATTTATGGTTACATCGTTCCACAGGCACGAAGAACTTCCAACGGAGTAACAAATTAGAGTATGTAGGGTAGTGGGTAACAAATTAATAGATTAACACTGAGTGTGAGATGCATCTCATAATGTGCATATACCAATAAATATAATAAAGAGTTAGGTGTCTATAGAGATTTAGCACCTTTTGCCCCACGCTAAGTGGGATCATATAGCTACCGGTGTATTCTGGTGCTGGTGCATACATGTTTAGTAGAACAGAAGCAAAGAGAGATACCCGGGCGCTACTACAAACTGGAATATATGGGAAAAATAAAAAATTATTTTCAGAACATTACGATCTTATAAATTATATAAGGTTCCCATCTGCTACGTAGTCTCTTCCTATGACTCAAACCCTAATAGGATCTATCCAGGACCCTTAATGGTGCAGAATACAAGAAAAAAGGGGGAGCACAGGTTGAGGGATGATAGGGGTAACAAATTCAAAGTGATTGAGCTCGAGAATGTAAGTTCCGAACTTTTAAAAGTGGGGATGGTGGAGTGTATAATAACATAAACACTTACACGGCCTTGTGCAAATGCTGTCACATCAAGGTTTCTTTTCTTTCCTTCTTTTCTTCTATGTTCTCCTGGTGTGGTATTTCTTCTCTTCTGATCCAGATAATGGCCTCTTCAGTTTACCATCAACTGTCAATTGCGGTGTCCCCCTCAGAGTAAATGAATGAGAGTAAAAACAA
>WSYH01006940.1:0-35301 GCA_036426205.1 Ascaphus truei
TGAGTGTCCTGCTGCTTGTCTATAATACATGTGCATGTCTGTTTCTCTCTCGGATTACAGTATTTACTGCTCGGCATCTGCTGAATATACATAATACCCGTCCAAAAAAAAAAAACAAAAAAAAATATTTTGCCATACCCAGGTGTTAATTAAATATAATGTCTAATTAATAAGAACAAATATTTTTTAATTGAATTCACAGTTAAAATGAATGCGTTGCAATTTCAGATTTACCCATTAGGCCGGGGCCTATGGCGGCAAATGTTCCGCCCCATTAATTTGCGCGGCATTGGGCCTATCGGATCTAATAGGGAATGTTACGTACCTGTGTCACAAGCCCCCTTTCTCAGCCCTCTGTTCTTGCAATCCCAGCGCCAATGCCGCTGCGGATGCCCCCAAAGCGACATCAACGGCGTCTCGTTGACATGGCAACGTGAAGTTGCAATGCACAAAAAACCGCCACTTTACTGGCAAAGCCCACTGCGTCATCTGACAGGGATTTTCCAAAGGGAGGAGGGTGCAGAAGAAAGGCAGAGAGGAGACGGCAGCACAGGGCAAGGGGTGGCAAATTGTGAAATCTGGCCGAGGCATTGCGGTTATGCCTTTTAACGTTTATTGTGATTTTAATAGAAGGATGTTGTTTGTAGCTCTAAAAGCTGGGTGGGGGGAGCCAGGGTCTCCTTTTTTTATGCAGTAGCAGAAGAGGAAGAGGGAGTAGGGGTCTGATATTGTATGGGCAACAATAGTTGATAGGCGTAGGACCTGTTAAGGACTCAAGTTGGACACGCGTATAATAAAAAAAGGTATATACCCCCTACTCCCCTATTGTTACTGCATAGCTGTAATCAGCTGGATTCTATCAAAATTATAGAATTGGCAATTAGTGAGACTGCTGTGTTAAAGGTCTCTTGCATACTTTCCCCCCATTATTGAATATGGTGAATAAAAGGAACAAACTGCACATGTACCAGATGGACTATCCGAAAAAATGGAGGAAACCTAAAACGGAAGGAAAAGGAATACACGTTTGTACTGGGCAAATTAACATTGTAGTACTATAAATGTCAGTAAAGAACGTGAATGGAGAAGAGAGGCTGATGAAGATTGAAATAACTTTCATGGTGTTTATACTTGAAACAAATCCAGTTGATATTAGAAAAGTTGCTCGGATTTCCTGGATATGGAAATTTAAAGAAGAAAATAAATGCAACAAGAATGTTTGTTAAGCAAAAACACTAATTAGCAAATCTGATGCAACTCCAGACTCTCTAACAACCCGTGTGACGATCCAAGGCGGTTGCATAGGGTACTGAGATTGTGTGGGAGGAAAAAACATTAAGGCTCAAAAACTGCCACTTCAGTGTGTAGAGGCAGAATGGAGTATAGGTGTCACACACTCGAGGTCCAATGCATTGTGGGAGGGACTTTTGGAAGCTGCTTATGTAGCTATTAACCACATGCTAAATTAGGCCCCGCTTACCATGTGGTTGCAGTTACCCCACAGGCTCAGCTACACTATACTGCCTGGGATCCTTCAGTGAAGAAGTTATTGTAAACCCTTAGGACAGGTCACTAACCTAGGGGTTCAAAAACCCATGTGGTATCACTGATCTAAGTCATGGGGACTAAAACCATTTCTGGTGCAGTTAAAAGATTGATCCCTCTGAATACATCCTTAACATCCACTAATTCCTGGACAGTGACTATCTTCATTATTGGAGTTATTATGCGGTCATTAAGCCGAACAAGTAATTTCCTGGCATTTACCTCTCTAAAAAAAATGGGACTGCCATGGAACTCCACAATTAAATCTACAGCAAACCATTTCCATAAAAAAAAAAAAAATATATATTAATATATATTGAGATTGTGGGTTCAAAAACATTTGCACTATGCGTTGTTGCCAAGCATTGTACGACTCAAAAGTACCACTATAGATGGTTACATCATTTTAAGTTTAATGACTGACAGTAATTAACATAACTATTTAAAAAGCTATATTTAGGCAAGTTGCAAAATACAATTCTACGAACAGAATTTGGCTAGCGTGTTATTTACAGGATCATTTTAAGGTTTTAAAACCGGATCATCAAGGAAAAAACCAGTAAAACCGAACAACCACGAACAATGCCACATTGTCCGATTCAAAACAGAACAACGATTTAATCAAACTTCTTATGCATCCCATATTGTCATTCCTCTTACAAATAATTTATGGATTCAAAACTTTTATGCATAGGCTTGATGCATCAACCCCCGGCAACAGCGGAGCTGTATGAAAGAATGTTTACATATGGGAAGGATACCAGAAATACCAGATCAAGCCAGGCTGAATATCCTCCCAAAACTAAGCTAAAATACTTTAAAGCCCTAGTTTCACAAAGACCGTCTAGATAACTAGTAGCCTATTGGTTATGAAAAAACAAAAACAAATCTACACTCTAATTGAATACCTTGTAATGGACCAAACAGGACCAGACGAAGAAAATAATCTTAATTGACCAGTCCACAGAGCTTTAAAAAAAAAAAGACTGTGCCCCATCTATTATCTATCGTCACACTTATTAATGTGTTTTTTACTTTATTTTAATAAAGTATGCAATGTGAAAATAGTTCCAGGCTCTTTTTAAGGAAACACCTGATTTTTCCTACAGCTCAAGCATCGATAACTATAGTTTGGCATGAGACTGAACCACTCGGTGACAAATCCCCGTGTTAATGACATTAAGTGCATGACAATGTGGTGAAATTTAGATTAAAACAATCTTTGTTGCATTTCTCAAAAACACAAAGTAGAGATCATTTGAAAGAATGCCGTAATGGAGGTATTATACGGAAGATGTCATTATAGTGCTTCTCATTGTATTTTGGGGTCAGATACCGGATCTGCATATTAGACTCATCAGCTGTGTCAGGGCCCAGATATACCCCATGGATTGCGAATCCAGGCATCTGAGTACAGTTGGACCAGTCCCGAAAAATCAAGACCTTAAAGCGGTGAGGGAGCAATGTGAACCAATTTGGTGGACCAACCTGTCTTCTATATCTACTTTGGGTTCAAAGTCCCGCCTGAATGGTTTCATTTTTTGGAAGTAAAATAGCTGTGATTTTTACCAGACGCAATACCAGTTATGAACCAATAGGGCGTGTCTTTGCTTGGAAAAGACGAACAGGAGGACAGGGAACAGGGAGACACAGAACATTTGTATTCTGGATGCAATGGAATGTTCAATATGACTGCATTACCATGGTATATAGCAGCTAGTGCTTTCGGGCAGCTATTATAATATTTCCACTAGCGCTTGGGCCAAATGCTCCTGGGAGTTGTGCCTATGGTGCTACTGATAAAAAACATCTGAGCTACTGCAGGTAGGAATCTTCCACTGATCAGGGTATCTGAACATTTCTGAAATTCAGCAAATGACAATCAAGGTCTCTATTAGCAGAAAGTTTGATCTTCAAATCGGAGCATATAGAGCAAGCCGAAAAAAACTTCTAAGAAAAGCGTACAAATTCAGAAACAAATTCAATTTACCCGTATATTAAATGGGGGTTAGGTATCCTTGGAAGACATTTTATAAGGGCAACTTTATCAGAGTTTTTTGCACCAAATTTGTTAAAATACAGCACTTTAATATCTCATACATTCTGTAGAATCGCTAATGTAAAAAGTTCACTATATGCCACATAGATTGAATGGCGGTACATCACCTATCCACAGCAGACTATGTATCTAACACATTTCTAATACATGACACGCTCAACCACATTTCAATCCCTTTTTCCTGATCAAAACAAAAAAGTTGTGATTTAAAGAATTTCTCAAATTGCAACAAAAGGAAAACATTTAAACTAAAACAACTCTCCAACATTTGGCTGTAACCGCCCATGAGTATTTTCTATAAGTGATGACTGTATTACTAGACTAGAAAAGGGGTTTTACACTAAACGCTCCCAGTGTGTACACAACACACACACACACACACACACACAACACACCACACACACAACACACACACACACCCACACCACACCCACACACCACACACACACACAATAACTAATGTTTGAGGTATACTGTCTAATCTCACACAGTAACATATGGTTAGCAATTGTAGTCCAAGTACGTTTTCTTTAGACCTCTTTGCTGGCTTTGCTTCTGGCGACACACCTGGCACTCCAGATTCCGAATTCTATGCCTTCGCTTAACCATGTTCCTACTGGTTCTCTGCTTATCCCACCCACTCCTTTCAGTGTTTCCTTGATGGGAACTTCCTCTTCAATCCAAATTCAAATGTTGGTGTTCAAAAGGGCGTCTTCAGGACATCTTCCCTATAACGGCTTCCCTGGGCCAAACTAATAGTCATTTGGTTTCACTATACCTCTACGTGGATGATGCTTAAATCTACCGATATTCTGCTGAACACTGTTATCTCTTCCAGTTCTCATGTCACAATGCCTTTGCTATTTCTTCCTGGGTGACCAACTGTTATACGCATGTCCAAAACATTTTCCCTCCTCCAATTTCTCACACCATTTCAGACTTCTCGCTAGCATAGAAAAACTCACAAATCTTCTGATATCAACACTAGGTGTCTACTGATTCCCGACTCTTCCTTTTTTTTTTCCGATGCATCAAGTCCCCACCTGCCAGTTCTACCACAGAAACCATTGTCTTAACATACACTTATTCACCCCACATTAATCACCCAAAATCTAGTATGCAAATTTTAATATCCCGCATTGATGGCTGTAACTTGCTCAGACCTTCTCTTCAATGCTTCCGTGCATCCTAAATGCTCTGCCAGGTTCTTCTTACCCACACAACCGTTTTCTGATCTGCAGCTTCATGTGAAGT
This sequence comes from Ascaphus truei, assembly GCA_036426205.1. Taxonomy (NCBI): domain Eukaryota; kingdom Metazoa; phylum Chordata; class Amphibia; order Anura; family Ascaphidae; genus Ascaphus; species Ascaphus truei. The sequence continues at coordinate 4,859 of WSYH01006940.1, forward strand.
TCTCTCAAGTGGCCCACCTATACCCAGCATGATCAAATTCAAGGTTCTGAGTTCTCACCACAAAGCTCTTAGGACAGACCTTCTCTATATTTCCAAGCTACCCTCAAAAATCTCCCCCACGCAGTCCTTCTTATTGGCTCATAAAATACACTCTCTAATAAGTCTCTCATTCCACAACTCAAAGACTGCTCAGGGCTGCAGCCAAACTGTGGAACCTTTACCCCAAACCATCAGACTAACAACACAATTACTTTCAAAAGAGCTCTCAAGCCCACCGCTTGTTTAAACCGCTGGATATCCAGCACCTTCAGGCGACTAGAATTTCCGTGCCCCCCAACATACGTCAATGAAGTGCTACACAAGGGACAATTAAGATGTATGTACGTCAGTGGCTTTCAATCGTTTTAGTGGCGGTACACGATTACACCACTGGCAGCAACCCTCCCTTTCCATCAGCCTGGGAGTTGTCAGCAAGCAGGTATCATGTGATCGCTCCGAAGAGTTGTCAATGACCAGGACGTGCAGGAGGATTCCATGGTTAGAGAGATGGACACGACCCTCTCAGCACTAAAGGGCTTTATCTAGGGTAATTAAAACTCCACCCGCTCGACCAAGGTGGCAATCGGGTGCACTAGGGGAAATAAGTAAAAATAATATAAAGCAGAGAGAAAGAGAAGTGTATTTCTCTCCCAAGGCAGCGAGAGACAGGAATACCCAATTACATGCCCTCTCTGAAATACCTGGATAGTGGGGAAAACTTACAATCAGTATGAGTGTGGAGAGAGACCAGTTAGGGAGATCCCACACTACTGATCAAATAAAAGTCTTACCCCCTTAAAATAAATGGGTACTATTCTGAAATTGGGTGAAAACTTAATTTATATAACTATAGTTAAAATATGTGACAAGTACGGACTCACTGTACTAATAAAGCTAAAACCCACCATAAACAGTCAAGGTTCTGACAGTCAGATGTTAGCAGACAGTAAGGAGTGTTGTCTAGGTGGAGATATAACCCCTAGTGGGAATGTAGATAGCAATTGCTGATACTTGCCCAGCTAGAATCAGACCTGAGTCGATGAGAACCCGGGAGTTCTCGACTAAATTGTGAGACTAGCTAAGAAGGTCCATAGGAATAATACCCTGGTCTTCTTCCCATTCCTTTTAGAGATTGTACAGCTTATTGGAGCTAAGTTGAACATCATTGCCATTAGGTTTTTAAAGATGTATGTTATTTTAGGTTTTGTTCTTACTCTGGAAATGTTTAGCGCCCCTTTCATAGAAATAATGCAGGTCCAAACAACTAAATGGCAATGATTACTTTCCAAGGGTTAAACTCATAATAAAATATAAATGGGTATAAACGAGCAAGGTTTTGAAGAGAAGCCTAAAAATGTTTATGTCTGGCAAACATGCAAATGAGTCCAAGTAAAATATCTTGGATCTAGTGTGTTTGACTGAGAAGGAGGAAAAAAAAAAAAAAAAAAGGGAAGACAAAAAATCAGTTACTCATTTCTTAACTGGGCCAGGAAGGCAAAGCAGAAGCTATTGTTTCATTTTGTTTTCAAAACGTTTTGTGACAATTTTGTAGCATTTTATCTGTGCCTAAATGGCAACCATATTACCTTACTCACTTCTTTCCAGTGGTTAACATATAAGCAAGGAGTTGTGAATAAATAGGATGACCTGATGCAGGAAGGTGGGAGGAACAAACTATTCTCTTTAATGGAGGTCTAATTTATTAAATCTATTTATAATATATGGCTACTGTCTGTTTCAGTTTGTTCTATGTGGGGGGGATAGCATTGTGCCCAAGTATTTTCAAAAAAAATAGTTAGAGCTTTCATTTTATTTCAGAAAATAAAACCGTTATCAATCAGATGACAAGAGGAAAATGTTTTTTCGGGAACTAAAACCATAATGCAAACCAAGTCGAAAACGTTGAAGCCAAATCTACTGCTTGACTTGAACAAAGGGAAAAAGTGACACTCCTACCCATCCGATCATTATCAGACATTGGGGGAAAAGAAACAGGTCCGTTCAAATAATCAAGAAGAAGGGTTAAGGAGGAATGTGACATTAAATGAAATGGTGTAGGAGTTGCAGAAGTAAGCAGTTCCAAAAAGGCAGGTGTGGGCCCAGCCCCAGTCCCCAATGACCACCAGCAGTCTCAGGATATCCTGCTTAAGCACAGGTGGCTTTGACTGAGCCACCCGTGGGAAGCCAGGGATATCCTGAAACCGGACATCTGGTGGTGGTCATTGGGACTGGCCCTCCCTGTAATAGTTAATTTCACTGAGTTGGCCAATCAGTGGTATGTTAACACATGACCCGATCATTGACTCTGATGGGAGTATGGCTAGAAGGTTGTGTGTTTTTAAAGGAAATAGGTTTAAAGGGAAGGGTTCCAACAATCGGTTAACGTATATGAATGGAAACTGTAAGCCCAAGCAGACAAACTACAAGTAGACCTGGTTTTTTGTACCCTTTCAGCAAAGCAGACGTTACTAGTAATATTCATCCTGCAATTAAAAATTATCTGATTGGCAGTCAAAAACCACGACGATGTTTACTGGGACTAACAGTGATCATTATAAAAGCAGACGAGCGCGACATCCCACCAACAAACTGTGCAGCACCTAATAAGAGGGTTTACCGCTGAGTATGACCAGTTACAGGGTTACAGAGAGCAAAGGGAAATGCTGACTGGCAGGTCCAGCTGTTAAGTTAACATTCACAACCCATTTTTTAAACTATGAATCATTTCAAATGGCAAACAGAACTAGTAGATCCGGTGCAAACAATAATTCTCTCCATGACCACCACCAAAGTAGATTGCAAAGCTCTTTGGTACAAAGTTCTGGTGGAGTGTTCTTTTACTTTACACTGTATTGGCAGCCTAGATCATTCTGAATCGCCTGTATATACATACAGTCTTGCATACGGATCTGGCCTATAGTGCCCACTCTCCACCCAACCTCACGGGACTCTATTTTCCGGCTCTAACACAAACTTCACAGGCATCTATACCCCCACCATGCTCCCACAACCTCCAAAAACCTATATTTGCACGGCACAAACCTCACACTTCACTTGGACAACCAACCCCAATTCACCACACCTCCAGTTACTGCTTCACGGTACCCTAGTTGCATGACCCCACCAACCAGCCTATAATAACCCACCCCAACGGGTCCCTATTTGCCTACCCACCCCCCTCAAACCCCCCCCCCCCAACACACCCTAGTTGCCGCCTCCCGTACAGCATCTAAACTGCACTCCCCCCACCCCACCAACACAAGGCCGCTATTTGCTCCCCGAAAAAACAACCCATAGTGCCCTGCTCCCCAAACTCGCAACCGTTGTTGCCTCCCCCCGTCCAGTCACTATTGCCCCTACCCCCTAGCGGGGACCTATTTGCCCTATCCAAACACACACCCCTAGTTGCCCCCCCCCCCTTCCTCCTTATGAAAATGAAAAGGGAAGCAGCCGGCGGGGCAATCTAATAGGGGTCTGGTTGAAGCGGGGGGCGTGGGGGCGGCGGGTAAGCCGTACAGGGACAGTTACAGCACCGAAGCAAAGCCAAGCACATCTCGGCCGACACCACATCTTCCTGGAGCGGGGACGTAGGCCGCAGGCCGGGGGACAGGCCGTTCCCGCAGCCCAGCGAGAAGCAGTTCACCCGGGCGGCGCTCCCTCCTCCCCCGGTTCCCCCCCAGATCCCCGTTCAAGGAGAGAAGAGAAGATAGTCTTTTTCATTTCCCCCCCCCGGGCCACCGCCGCCGGGAGGAGGAGGGCGGGGAGCTGGACAGCTTCTGCTTCTTCACCCAGCAGCAGCCCGCCGGATATTGGGAACAGTCTCCCACCAACCGCTTCCGACCCATGGCTCCTGTGCGTTCGAGCGTCACCCCCCTCCCCCCGTGCGTATATTATGTTTTTTCACGAGGGCGGAGTGGTGAGTGAAATGGCGCTCCGCCTTCTCCTGATGTCAGTCACGCGCGGGGGAAAGCCACGCCCACTCCCTTTTAGACGCCCCACGGCTGCCGCTTGGGAGGAGTGTTTCAGGCCCTGCGGGGAGAGAGAGGGGGGAGGAGTCAGTGGGGAGAGCAGGAAGGGGGAGGAGTCCGCGTGGGGAGCGCAGAAAAGGTGGGAGGAGTCAGTGGGGACAGCTGGAGGGGAGGAGGAGTCAGTGGGGGAGGGACGTGGAAGGGGAGGAGTCGTGGGGACAGCTGGAAGGCGAAGGGGTCTGTGTGGGAACAGCTGGAAGGGGGAAGGGGTTCAGTGGGGAGAGCATAATGTGGGAGAGTCAGATGGGGACAGTGGAAGAAGAAGAGGGGTCAGTGGGGACACCGGAAGGGGAGGGGTCAAGTGGGAGAGAGCAGAAAAACGTGGGAGGAGTCAGTGGGGACAGCTGGAAGGGGAGGGGCCAGTGGGGGACAGCTTGGAAGGGGGAGGGGCCAGTGGGGACAGATGGAAGGGGGAGGGGTCAGTGGGGACAGCGGGAAGGGGGAGGGGTCGGGTCAGTGGGGGATGGGGAGGCAGAAAAAGTGTGGAGGGTCAGGTGGGGACAGCTGGAAGGGGAGGAGTCAGTGGGGACAGTGGAAGGGGAGAGTCAGGGGGGACAGCTGGAAGGGGAGGGGGCCCCAGTGGGGACAGATGGAAGGGGGGGAGGGGGTCCAGTGGGGACGCTGGGGAAGGGGGGAGGGGTCCGTGGAGAGCAGAAAAGTGGGAGGAGTCCGTGGGGGGACAAGTGGAAGGGGAGGAGTTCAGTGGGGAAGCTGGCAAGGGGAGGAGTCAGTGGGGAAAGCTGGAAGGGGAGGGGTCTGTGTGGACAGCTGGAAGGGGGAGGGGAGGGGTTCAGTGGGTGAGAGCAGAAGAAAGTGGGGGAGTTCAGTGGGACAGCTGGAAGGGGAGGGGGGGCAAGTGGGGAACAGCTGGAAGGGGAGGGAGGGGTTCAGTGGGGAGAGCAGAATAAGGAAGAGAGCAGAAAAAGTGGGAGGAGTCAGTGGGACAGATGGAAGGGGAGGAAGTCAGTGGGGACAGCTGGAAGGGGATGGGGTCAGTGGGGAGAGCAGAGAAAAGTGGGAGGAGTAAGTGGGGAACAGATGGAAGGGGAGGGGCCAGTGGGGAAGCTGGAAAGGGGAAGGGGTCAGTGGGGACAGTGGAAGGGGGAGGAGCCAGTGGGGACACCTGGAAGGGGAGGGGTCAGTGGGGGACAACTGGAAAGGGGAGGGTAGGAGCCAGTGGGGACCTGCGGGAAGGGGGAGGAGCAGTAGGCACACTGGAAAGGGGAGGGTCAGTGGGGACACATGGAAGGGGGAGGAGCAGTGGGGACAGCGGGAAGGGAAAAGGGTCAGTGGGACAGCTGGAAAGGGATGGGTCAGGGGGAAACCTGGAAGGGGGAGGCTGTCAAGGGGACAGCTGAAGGGCGAGGCGTCAGTGGGGACCACCTGGAAGGGGGAGGCGGTCAATGGGGACAGCTGGGAAGGGGAGGAGTCAGTGGGGATGGCTGGAAGGGGAGGGGGTCCAGTGGGGACACCTGGAAGGGGGAGGAGCCAGTGGGGAAGCTGGAAGGGAAGGGGCAGTGGGGACAGCTGGAAGGGGAAGGGGTCCAGTGGGGGAAACATCTGAAGGGGAATGGGTCAGTGGGGACATTGGAAGGGAGGAGTCAGTGGGGAGGCTTGGAAGGGGACGGGTCGGTCAGTGGGGACACCTGGAAGGGGAGGAGCCAGTGGGGACACCTGGGAAGGGGGAGGAGCAGTGGGGAACATCTGGAAGGGGAGGGGTCAGTGGGGACATCTGGAAGGGGAGGAGTCAGTGGGGACAGCTTGGAAGGGGAGGCTCAAGTGGGGAACAGTGCTGGAAGGGGAGGGGTCAGTGGGGAACCTGGAAGGGGGAGGAGCCATGGGGACAGCTGGAAAGGGAGGAGCGTGGGGGACACCGGAAGGGGAGGAGCCAGTGGGGACAGCTGGCAGGGAAGGGGTCAGTGGGGGACAGCTGGAAAGGGAGGCGTAAAGTGGGGAACGGCTGGAAGGGGAGAGTTAGTGGGGACGGCTGGAAGGGGAGGCGTAAGTGGGGACGGCTGGTAAGGGGGAGGGGTCCAGTGGGGATACCTGGAAGGGGGAGGAGCGCAGTGGGGACAGAGGGAAGGGGTCAGTTGGGACAGCTGGAAAGGGAGGAGCATGGGGACACTGGAAGGGGGAGGAGACGTGGGACAGCGGGAAGGGGAGGGGTCATGGGGACAGCTGGAAGGGGAGGAAGCCAGTGGGGAAACTGGAAGGGTGAGGGGTACAGTGGGGGATACCTGGAAGGGAGGAGCCAGTGGGGACAGCTGGAAGGTGTCAGTGGGACAGCTGGAAAGGGAGGAGGCAGTGGGACACTGGAAGGGGAGGAGACAGTGGGCAGCTTTGGAAGGGGAGGGGTCAGTGGGGACACTTGAGGGGGAGGAAGGAGCCCGTGGGCCACCTGGAAAGGGGAGGGGACAGGGGGACAGTGGAAGGGAAGGGGTAAGTGGGGACGCTGGAAGGGAAGGGGTCAGTGGGGACACCGGTAAGGGGGAGGAGCCAGTGGGCGACACCTGGAAAGGGGAGGGGTCAGTGGGGGACAGCTGGAAGGAAGGGGTCGTGGGGACAGCTGGAAGGGAAGGGGTCAGTGGGGACAGCTGTGGAAAGGGAAGGAGTCAGTGGGGAGGCTGGAAGGGGGATGGGGTCAGTGGAGGACGGCTGGAAAGGGGAGGGGTCAGTGGGGACACTAGAAGGGGGAGGAGCCAGTGGGGCCAGTGGAAGGGGAGGGGTCAGGGGGACACCTGGAGGGGAGGAGGCCAGTGGGACAGCTGGAAGGGGAGGGGTCCAGTGGGACCTGGGACGGGGGAGGCGACAGGGGGAATCTGGAAGGGGAGGAGTCAGTGAGGAAGCTGGAAGGGGAGGAGTCAGTGGGGACGGCCTGGAAGGGAGGGCGTCAGGGGGAGGCTGGAAGGGGATGGGGTCATTGGGACCCTGGAAGGGGGAGAGGACACAGTGGGGAACGGGAAGGGAAGGGTCAGGGGGCACAGATGGAAGGAGGAGTCAGTGGGGACGGCTGGAAGGGGGAGGGGTAAGTGGGGACACCGGAAGGGGAGAGCAGGGGGACAGCGTTTGAAGGGGAGGGGTCAGTAGGGGGACACCTGAAGGGGGAGGAGCAGTGGGGGGCCAGTGAAAGGGGAGGGGTCAGTGGGCACAGCTGGAAGGGGGGGGGGAAGGAGTTAGGGGGGGGACGGCTGGAAGGGGAGGGTCAGTGGGGACAGCTGGAAGGGGGAGGGGTCAGTGGGGAGGTCAGTGGGGAAGCTGGAGGGGAGGGGTCAGTTGGGGACAGCTGGAGGGGGAGGAGTCAGGGGGAGGGAAGCGGAAGGGGAGGGGTCAGATGGGGACAGCTGGAGGGGGAGGAGTCAGTGGGGACAGCTGGAAGGGGGAGGGAGCCAGTGGCACAGCTGGGAAGGGGAGGGAGGGGTCAGTGGGGACACCTGGAAGGGGGGAGGAGCCAGTGGGGGACACCTGGAAGGGGAGGAGCCAGTGGGGACACCTGGAGGAAGGGGAGAAGTTAGTGTGGGAACAGCTGGCAGGGGGGAAACACACAGCAGGTCTGTAGTAATATATTACATATCCATTTTGTTAAAGGATTAAGGCCACGCACCTAATAGAATAGACCAGGACACAGGAGAGGGTCGGGTGCTGTTATCAGAGTACCTACAGGTCCTATACAAAATAACAAAGGGATAGACGCACAAAATATACAAATATATTTTTTCGCCAACGTTTCGGCTTCCCTCTGGAGTCACCAGAGGGTTGCCGAAATGTTCTGCCAATAAAAGCCCCCCCCCCCCCTTTTATTTTTGGGTGCATATTTTGGTTGTGCCATCCCTTTTATTTTAACGCACACGCACACGTTGAGGAGTGGCTCAGGGAGTAAAGGCATTGGCTGGGTTGATTGAAGCAAGGGGAGCGGAGTCAATGCCTGGTGTCAGCTCCTTCTGATGTGTGTGCAAGTCATTCTTATCTCCCTCTGCACAGGGCACCAAAAAATATTGATTGTAAAGCTATATGGGGCAGGGACTGTGCCTGCAAGATTTCTCTATACAGTGCTACACACCCTAGCAGCGCTATAGACGAAAAAAAAGATACATCTATATATATACACCAACCACACACACAACACACAACACACACACACACACACACACACACACAAACACACACACAACACACACACACACACACACACACACACACACACCACACACACACACACACCCAAACACACGTTATACAGTGGTTGAAATGCTGTGCAAGTGTGATTGGGTGCAGGAGCGCAATCCCTATACGGAGACAGGACACAATAAAGGATTTATATTATTCTCATGGGAATGATGATGAACAGTGGTGAGAGGGGATCAAAAAAAAATGTTCCAGATGAGCCACAACAACACACAAAATTAATAAGAACTATTGATTTAAAAACAGAAACTTTGGATTAGTTTTAGAATGGAACCTGTATTAGGGTAAGCCCATTGAATACATGTAGGTTGCTTTAAAATAATACCCACTGATGTAAGAAGAGCTGTTTTCTGGTAATAATGCACTTAAACTGCTGTCTTCTTGACAGAAAAACATGAAGACTTACAAAAAAGCGTATTTTAAGAGAAATGCTCATTCTAAAAAAACTATCTCTATTGTATATTGGAAAAAACAGTTTTTTTAAATATCTTGTATACGTGGCATATATGTGGGTGTGAATGAAAGTGCTGGTTTTTTTTTCATTTGCCAGCAGCAGGCCCAGGATGGCACAACTACACCAAAGAAAGTTATAAATTAAATGAGATTTTAGAGCGGGAAGCTCAACTCCAGTCCTCAAGACCCATCCAACAGGTCAGGTTTTCAAGATAACCCTGCTTCAGCAACAGGGGCCCAGTCTTTGACTGAGCCGCGGATTGAACCATCTGTGCTGAAGCGGTACATTAAAACCTGACATGTTAGGGAGGGGTGTGGACTAGTGTTGCGCACCGTGTTTTTGATCATTTATAATTCCATTTGTTTTTAATACATTTTATACCTCATCTCTCAGGAATTTGCCCGTCTAGCTGTACTTAACCAATTATTTACGTTCCCAAACTCCTGCCACACCCACTTCCTTGGAAAGAGGAACCGCAAAGCAGATACACACAGACCCCTCTGGCAGTGAAGGTGTTTAAGCAGCCGTGTCCTTATTCGTTCAGATAAACATACTTTTTTTTTTCTGGCTAATGCCAAAAGCTTACAAAGTACATCCCCAAACAGATGAATCCCAAGTACAGAAAAAAGTCACAGACAAAAAATGTTGTTTCTCCAATCATATATGTCCCTCTCTCTGTATTTGATGGGTCCGTTTTTTTTTATTTATCCTATGAGAGCAGAGAGTTATTGTATTTATTATTTTTATATAAAGCGCTGGACATATTCATGCGTGTGAATAACCAATACAACCACAAACTTTGGCAGAGGGGGGGGGCGCAGAGGGGGCCAAGGGGCAGAGCCAGAGTGGCAGAGGTCCAGAGGGGGGGCAGAGTAGGTGGAAAATTGGCAAACCTGTTTGTGAGGTGAATTCACGCTCTTCAATGTCTTTCTGGAGGCGTTGCTAAGAACGGAACACGTCTCAAATAAAAGATTGAGGCTGGGGGGGGGGGGGGGGGAGGAGGGGGGGATCCGGGCATTTTGGGTAAGAACGATAACTGCAACAGATGACCTTACCCCTAATCCTAAACAATCATATCCTAACCCCTAACACCCCAATATTCCTAACCTTAAAATCTACCCATGAAAACCCTAAGCCGCATATTCTATCTTAAAACCCTAAATCTCTAATCCCGAATATTCTAATCTTAACGTTTTAACCCTACCCAATAACCTAATCTAAACCCCCCGACCATAGTACTTCCTACCTTAAACCCTAACAAGCCTAAACAATGCGGCCAAATTTTTGTCCACATTGGCTAAAAAAACTGTTTTGTGACACGTGACCACAGCAAATTGTTTCCAGTCCTTGGAGATACCCACCACAATTCTTCGAAACTTCCTTGCTGATGTAAAAACCTTGTGTTTCCCATCCAGTGCTGATGGGCCATTCGGTTGGTTGGGCCTTTTCAGAGCTCTTAAGCAATTTAAACCACTACGTTCTTCTACGTGGGTCACTGGTGTGAGGCGGTCACCTTGAGCATTGGGTTCCAATTGTCTGGAGTCAATATCTCCGAAAAGGATACAAATAAAATTGGAGATCTGCGCAAGAAAGGGACGCTTCTAGGAATGGTGCCTGAGTTACAGCAGGGGGGGAGCAAAAACTCCAGCCCTGAAAGGCCAGGGTTTAAGGATATCCCTGCATCAGCAAAGGAGACCTAATCAAATGAGTGAGCCACAGACTACTGTGCTGAAGCAGGGATATCGTCAATCGGTAACCTGTTGGTGGCCCGTGAAGACTGGCGTTGAGCCCGCCCCCCCATCTACAGCATTAAGATTATCAAAGAAAGACTAAAGGACTTATAGTGACCTTATAGCAGGAGTGTCAACTCCGGCAACCGAGCACCCCAACAGATCAGGTTATAAGACATATCCTGCTTCAGGATAGGGATATCTTTAACACAGGACCTTTGGTGGCCGGCACGGGAACTGGAGGTTAGCCACCGGCCGCAGGGTTGCGCAACTGAGGGGAGGGCGCGAGATTTTCTTGGCGGGCCACCGGTTCTACAGAGGCCCCGCACTCTTCCCAAACCCATTTAATTAAATGCATTGGGGGCGCGCGAATGGCCTCTGTAAAGTTCCCGTAATGATCTACGGCGTCATATGATGTTTTTGGCATCAGAAATAAACCGGGGGGAGAGGAGAACAGACAGGGGGGCGCATCTTAAAAGTTTGCAACCCTTGCCTTAGGCCTTGATGATACCAAGAGCTGCAAGGCGGCAGCGCTGTCCTGTGACGTAACCCTGCACTGCGCCGAGCAGCATCGGGATTATTACGGGGAGACCGAGCACAGGAGGGCGCGGAAAGGCGCGGGCGGCTGCAAAGCGGTTACCCTCATTGGGCTGAAACGTTCCGTGACACGGCCATCGCCAGAGGAAAAACACTTTTGAAGTATCTTCATGGAGTCCGCTTGAAGTTATAGGCGCGCCGCACTGTCGCATCGGTATGAGAGGGTTTAATGTATGTATGCTACTTGTTTTGCGCCAAGCCGCGCCACTCCACGCTGCGCGCGTGTTTCTGATCTTACGGCCTAAGAGGGATAGAAGGGGGTTTGATTGAAAACTTTCAAATATTCAGGGTGACTGTTTTTACGGACTCGGTCAGAATTTTTGGGGTGTTGGTCCCGGTTTTTTAATCCCGTTGGCCCACGCAAAATCCCGGATCGGCACGTGGCGGGTGACTCCACACTCGGTTGACAGTGCCCAGCGCGAGCAAGCAGCAACGATCGCGCTTGTGTATGATGCGAACGGCAAAATGCCGATCAGCGCATGGGTGGTCGGCAGATGGCATGCGCGGTCGGCAAGCGTTTTCGCGCATGGTGCATTGCGTGACGTTTGCCTGGTTTTTGCCGGGACAACATGTTCCACCCTAAATACATAAAAGGGTTTTTTACTTTAACAGAAAATAGGGAGGGAAGCATATTCAAAGAGAGAGAGGAGCGCTAGAAGAAACAGGTCTTCTCTGAAGCTGAGGGAATGTGAAGAAGGTGCTTCTTCACGAGAAAAGGGTGGTGGGAGACATGGAATTGCAGCCCAGCAGAAGTGGTACGGCCCAATACAGCACGGAATTCAAACCTGCGTGGGGTAGCGGACAAGGCGGACATCCCAATATGAAAGAGCGCCCACAAGGATCAAAGAGAATCTGAGGTTTTACAGCTGATGGGGAAATGACAGACATGGGGGGGGGGTCAAGTGGACAGGAGAAATGGGCAGACACGGGGCACTGGGACAGGAGAATGGGCAGGACACGGGCGGCCACGTGGGACAAGAGACTGGGCAGAGACGGGGGTTACATGGTTCGTAACTGCCGTTAACATTCTGTGTTTCATGGTTTTTAATCAGCACACGTCTGTGACATTTTTATTCCGGGGTCGTGTGCCCACAAAACATGAACATTTCTGCGTTGCTATCTGGATGTCAGTCTTCACGCTCGTTTACCCCTTTGAACGTACTCCAAAACTACATACATGGGCAAACTATGTTTACGTCTGGAGGACTGGAGCTCGAACCCCTGGGTGTAGCTAATATGGCACCCCTGCTAAGAGTTAGGAAGGGAAACTCCTGCATGTCAGACCTTGGTATGCTGTAGGCAGTGTAGGGTTACATCTCACCAGAACCTCGTACATGTGATTTATCACAATGAGTCACAATGTTGTTGTCTAATATGTTGCATGTATGATAGGGGCAGTGTAACTTTTGATTCTACAGTTGCTAGAGGTCACATGTACAGTATATGGTGTGACCAGGTTGCAACATTTAGACTGCCAGATACGGGGGTAGGAATTGTCACACCCCCTGACAAGTAAAAAAGTTTGGAACCAGCCATTTGTACTTCAGGACCCCAATAACATCAGGAAGACCCCCCCTTTACCATTCCGGAGGACTCCGGAGATCTCAGCTCTTCATAGCTTGTCAGGCAAGCGCAGAATCCGTGTATTGTTTTCAGTGCTAGGGCAAAATCCCCAGTGTTAGGGGAGGAGGGGGGGCTTTGTGACCAGTGATCCAGTAAGCCTACTCTACAGTAGAGCGTATTTTCCCCATGGGATTTCAAGAGGAAAGTCCTAGAGGGGAGAGTTGCCAGGGAATTTCAGTGGGTCATTCCTGACCTGTCCTGCGAAGCAAGAGACTCTCATAGCAGAGAAACTGGGGACTCAGAGTCCAACGCATTGAAAACCAGTTTGGTTGTGATGCCTAATTCTGTACTAATAAATCCCAAGTTAAAGTTTCTGGCACCATCTTTGTGAACCCCCCCCCCCCTCCTCACACAAGCCAGCGCGGAGACAGAGCGTGAGTACCAGGACAATGGTAAGAGATACCTACCAGAGGTGGGCTATCTCTTGTGGAGTTAAAGGTCTTGGTCACGTGGACAATTGGAGTCGCAAGGGATTGAAATCACAGGCTTCCTATTGGCCAGTGTGACACAAGACATTAAACGACCACCATTCTTTAGACACGCCGTTCCCTGCTGCAGAGATTAATGACACCCCTACGGAGGGTACGCATCTCTGCCATCTTTTATGCAGATGATTAGAATGAAGAAGAAAGGGTACAAATGAAGAAATGGGGGTTTTTGTATAATTGAAACTTCCAGCTCTGCACGGACATTATCGTGTATGGACGCTGTTTTACTGCGTCGTTATTCTGGAAGCGAGCGTCGTGCAATTTGATTTCCATCTCTAATTTGCTACTCATTAACATTATATGGCTCAGACTCGAAATTGCACCAGATTACTGGGGTTGATACAATTATATTCTTGCATTGCAGGAAGTTGGACGATGGCTGTGAAGCAATCCTCCCATTTTAAAGAGCTTCCAATCCAGGTGAAGGGTACTTGAAGGACGGCCAGTGCATTTGCAATCACATTGCATTTCTGTTTGTTGCAGATCATGCAGAGACGGCAACTTGAAATGATTGATTGTCTGATTTCCACCAAAAAATCCCAAGGACTTTACCTAGCCAGCGCACTGACGGCATAGTGCGCAAAGGGACAGACGCAAGGTCAGGGTCAGGCTATATTTACTCTAAGGGACGTGACTAGAGCGCCGAGAAAAACAAGCCATATTCACTGAAAAAACTTTATTATTTGATGTTTGCATCTGCTCCAGCGGTTGGGACATTTGCTTGTGGCTGTTTCGCAGCAAACCGAACTCCGCGCAGGAACTGCCCCCGCCAGCTGCGTCACCACTAAGGTAGTCACTAACTTTCGCCTTACCCTTAAACCCCCCTAATCTTAAAAGGCTAGTACTAAACGACCCCCATACTCTAAAAACCGTAAACCTTACCAGAAAAACCCTAAAGTTAAACCCCTACCCCAATTGTAAAAACTCCGAGAACCCCCTAACGTAAAAAACTTTAGTTATCTCTGCTACCTTTAAAACGAAACCCAATACCCAATGACTACCTTACAGTAGAAGTAGAAGCAGGAGGGACCCTGTGGCAAAACGCCGGGGGAATCGGTCGCGGTGTCCAAGTGCATAATTGTGCATGGAAAAATCTACATCTCCCAGGTGTAATACGTCACAGAACTAGAGGTCATTTCCATTGGGCGCTATATAGGTGAAATGTGGCTGCCCACAGGGCAAGCTTGATTTACATCCCATTTTACACATTGTATCTGCCAACTTCTTCTTGCTCAAATCCAACCACGTCCCAAATCTCTCAGGAAAAACAGGGAGCAAAATACGTCACACTCTGAACCCTGCTTCCCGCCAAAGAAAGCGACCATCAATGTCTGGTTAAACTGCTATAAGTGGAGGTTGAACTAACCGAAGCAATTACCGTCCGTGAGTGAAATACGTTTTTACAGTGCAGACACGCTGCAGGGACCACAGGATACTCAGTTTTCGTGCTGGTCCCTTCCGGACTATTTAAAAAATGGCGCTGGCGGCCATCCAATAGGAAGCCGCAAGTAATTCATTCAGCTTCCAATTTGTCCCGTACTTTGGTGAGAAGGCGAGGAGGACCCCGGCACAGAATTACATGGGGTCTGGGGGTCTCGGAAGGGCATAGTTCAGCGCTGCCCCCACCCCCCCCACCGGTTGAAAAACTGTAAACAATAAATAAAAAAAGCCAAGTGCTTTAAGTAACGTGCAGGGAAACGGAGCATCAAAGCATTATAATTCTACCATTCCCACCTTTTTTCTTTTCTTATTCGTATATGTAAAGCGTGTGTGGACAAGTATAATCTACATTCTTACTAAGCTGGCAAACCTTGTTTTGGTTGCTCCTGTTATAAATGTGCCAAAATCCACTTTGTGTGCCTACATAATGGCGCCTTTCAGTTTCAATCAACCCTTCCGTCCGTGTAGGGAATCCAAATGGGTGAAAAAAAGCGGAGCACCAGAGTTGCAAAAAATATGGGGCTACCAAATAAAGGCTAAATTAAAAGACCTTTATTTAGTCTGGTGCCAACATGGGGAGAACAGGTTCATTCAATTATGACGCGTTTCGCAACTTTTTGAAAGAGTGTATTTCCTCTGTTGTAATAGGTAGTAATATAACATACATCAGCCACAAGGCGGAAATGCACGCAACGCTGATTGGCGCGAAGTCTGCTGGTAACAAAGAAGATTGGATGAGGCAGCATCAATCCATCTGCGATACAGCGACACATACGGATGGAGGCTCAAGTCACCATATTCTCTATAAAACACATAGAAAAAAAGAATTATAAATAAAATTACATCCTACTTCTGTCTGGAAATCAGCAAGCTACCAATGTATCCTGATATACTAAAGTAACATTGTCGTTACGTTGACAGCTCAAAATGCTGGAAATTGGCCACAAAAATTGATCCAAAGAGGAACGGGTTGCAAAGATCTTGCAGGCTGGGGAGGTGTGCTAAAGATGCTATAGAAATCAAACCGTCTACATGCCTCTAAACAGAAAACAGCCGCTATTTCCAGCTCTGTGCGGGGCCAAGGTTCTGTATGCGGTTGGAAATTATCAGCCACGAGGGGTTACTTATATTCTTCGTAAGCAGGTGAGTATAAGCGGGATTGTGGCAATATTAGGATGAATGGCTTACATGCAAGTGACCTCACCTTCTCCGAAGCTACCACGGCCCATAATGCTTCTTTGGCAATCCCTGGCCATAACGGAAAAGTAAGCCTCCGTTGAACTTTCATGGCCAGCAGCTGCCTCTGGCCTTTTTAAGTAGCAGGATATGTGTATCCACCTTGCTAGTGCAAAAGTACTGTTACCTTGTCCTGTCTGAGCTATGCCTTCCCTTTGTTGCCTGCCGCCTGCCGACTCGGAACCGAACCTGACTACTCTTTGCCGCCGACTGCCTTCGACCCTCGGAAATGGACCCGAATACTCTTTGCCTGCGCCTGCCTCGAATTGGAACTGGACCTGACTACTCTTTCCATGCGCAGCCTCGACGGAACAGTAACTGACTACTCTTTGCCGGCCAACTGCATTGACTCAGAAACTGGACATAAACTATCTTTGCCTACCTCGACCCGGAACGTACCTTGACTATCCCTGCATCCAGGGCCTCTCATACCAGGCAAGGCTTGGTATTATTCCTACCTTCTGCCCTGCGGGTCGTATCCTGTCTGAACGTTACAGTGTGTTTAAGGGGGGTCTTAAAGGGGATAGAAAGGGGTGCTTAGTCGTGGTTATAGGGGAATGGAATTCCAGAGGTGTGTGCAGTCAGTGAGAGAGGTTAATGCGGGAGAGGTCTTAGATACAAAGGGGTAGAGAGAAAGACATCCTGAGCCGAACGCAAGAGTCGGGATTGGTGTATAGGGAGAGGATTAGGGCTGAGATGTAAGGAGGAGGGAAGAGTGTAAAGCTTTAAACTGAGGAGGAGAATTGAATGTGTGATACGAGGATTTGATAGGAATGCCAGGAGGAGGGATTCATGCAGGGAGACGCTGAGAGACAGATTAGGAAAGAGGATAGAGTGATTTGGGCAGCAGCGTTTAGGTATAGGGATAGCTGTAGGGGAGAAGGTGAAGAGGCGGAAGGCGGACAGCAGGAGGGTACAGTAGTCGAGAAGGGAGAGAAGAGGGCCTGCAGTCAGAGTAGGTGTTAGCAGTCGAGTAAACAGAGGAGGAAAGGAAAGGGCGTATCTTTGTTATTGCGGAAAAGATGTGCTCAATTTGCATGTCATTACCCAGAATCCTGGCTGCAGTGGAAGCACGTTTGCTCTCTAAGCGACAATGGGGAAATAAAGGTGCGGATCCGTCTGAGAATGTCTGGACTGCCACACTAGTGGTATTTATTTAGTGTACAAGAGAAGATGTTTTAAACGCCTGTGGGATCAGCATATGTAGCGAAGCTGCTTCCTGATGGCTGGAGAAGAACTTGTTCCGTTTTATTGAATGGATCTGATCTCTTCTCCAGCTTGGGAAGAAGGACCTGCATGATGCCTAAGGCTAAGGCCCGCTCCCAGAGTTCAGCGCACCCGCACTGCTGACAGGCGGGCGCTGGAGATACCACAGACGCGATATGAGGTCTGTAGGGGAGGGGCGCCGGAGCGGGAGGTGGGCGGGTGGTGGGGCGGTTTGGACAGGGGGGGGGGGGGCGGGGCTTGAGCGGAAGGGACCCGTACTTCCCCCCCCTCCCTCCACGGCCTCGGGCTGGGCTTGGAAAGTAAGTGTAAACACACACACGCAGGCCCTCATCATACACACACACACACTAAGAGCAACACACAACACACAGGCGGCACTCACGCACTCATTACACACACCACACGCGCGCACACACAGAGGCAGGCACTCACGCACTATACACACCACACACACACACAACAGAGGCAGGCACTCACGCATCGGCACACACATACAACACAGACAGGCACGCACGCACTCAGGGACCACACACACAGACGGCACTTCACATGCGTTCACTCACCCTCTCCCCGCTCCCGAAGCCTCCTCCTCCCGAAGACTCACCTCCCCATTGGCTCACAGCCACACACGTCTACGCGTCAACGCTAGGGGGGTAGGAAACACCATTCTCTGGTGTCTCCAGCGGCTGATGCGCAACAGCGTGTAGTCAGCTGTGCCGACCAGGGGGGACCCGGACCGGCTCGCAGGATTCCCCTGTGGTGGGGAACTCGCTTACATTGCCGCCCGCGCCAACGAGCGCAGCAGGACCGAGGCCTTTCAGCGTAACTGCTTCCATAGAACGATCCCCTGTCTCCTTCAGTAACTGTACGTCTTGTATCTCGGATACCATAATATGCTCTGCATTCTCTCCGGGAGACACGGGATTCAAGCAGATTTGCTCTGCATTTTCAAGTCATAAGGGATGGCACTTGCAAAACAAAAAAAAAACAGAACAGGTTTTGAACCAATATACACTGTGACTTTAAGGGCTGACAAAACAGGTCGTATGTAAAGACTTTAGCTAAAAATTGTTAAAAAAAAACAAACCCTCAAAGGCATTTGTTACTATGGATATTGAAAAGTTGATGAAAACACAATATATATTATATATATATATATATATATAGATAATATATGATATAGATATATATATATAATATAGAACACCTACACGTCTTTTATTCATTTTAAAAGGGGTCAGGGGCCCTTCAAATTATGACTGAGCCCACTGATTGAACAACCTGTGCTGAGCAGGGATATCCTGAAAACCTTGAATTGTTGGTGTGGCCCGTGCGGATGGAGTTGGCTCCCTGATCACTAGAAGATTTGAAACCATCGTTGCTTGTGCTATCAGCCCGTGTTTTCACTGGGCAAAGCTGTATATAAGCAGAGGGTGTTATACAAGGAGGCGGGCCCGCACCACAATGTCTGCATCCAGCAAGCTGTATAATAGCAGAGCAGAGGGTGTATACAAGGAGCGTGGCCCGCACCACTGTCCTGCATCCAGGCAAGCTGTATAAAAGCAGAGGGGGTTTCTACAAAGGAGAGCTGGCCCGCACACCCGTGTCTCATCCAGCAAGCTTATAATAAGCAGAGGGTGTTATACCAGGAACGTGGCCCGCACAACACTGTCCTGAATCCCAGGCAGCTGTATAATAAGCAGAGGGTGTTTTACAAGGAGCATGGCTCCGCACACACTGTCCTGCATCCAGGGGGGGGCCCACAAAAGCTTTTTTTTGTTTTTCTTATTTTTTTTAAAATTAATGCAGAGGGTGTTACCAGAGCATGGGCCCCGCACACACTGTATGCATCAAGGGCAAGCTGTATAATAGCACAGAGGGTGTTTATACAAGGAGCATGGCCCACCCCGCAACACTGTCCTGCTCCAGGCCAAGCTGTTATAATAAGGCAGAGGGTGTATTACAAGGAGCATGGCCCCGCACACACTGCCGCACCAGGCAAGCTGTATTAATTAAGCAAGAGGGTGGTATACAAGGAGCCTTTGGCTCCACACACTGGTCCTGCCATAGACAGGCAAAGCGGAAGCTCCAAGGGTTGTTACAGCACAAATCTTATTTTTTTATCTATTCACACCGGCTTGTCACCTCCCCCGACGCGCATTGCGAACGCTTTGTTCCAAGGTCTAATGTAATGGAGTACAGTTACCGAGCCCAGCGGAAAATAAATAGCGCAGTCTCACGAGGATCGTACGCTTACACCCGGCCAGGGTTAAAATGCAGTTTCTTCCAAAAAAATCATCTTGGAAGTTCGTTCAGTGTGATCCAGAGTATAACCTTATGTTTTGTATTCCTAGTTTTTTTTTTTTAGAGACTATTTGAATGTTGTATTACATTGTTAGAGAGGTGTGTGTGTGTGTTTCTTTGGTTCTTTAATTTTTAAACAATGCCATTTTTCTAAACTTGTGAAAGCGCAAAAACACGTAATCTTATGTTTTTTGGTTTTAAATAAATCAGTTCTGTATATTAGATAATGTGCAGTTTTTTTTTAAATGTTATTTAACAAGAAGGTTTATCCCACCCTACCAGGCAGTTGCAAGGTCTTTGGCAACACTTCTATTTGTGATAATTAGTTTTCCAGTGTTCCCGCAGTTTGAGCTGAAAACTGTAAAAAAAAAATAGGATAATGTTACCTAGTAATATCAAGCGATAACATTGTAGCTGAGAGTACGGAATGGGGACATTTGATTAGGGCCCGTTTTGCTGCGACCAATCCCCGCATTCGGCAGCAGACGGACCCTCTGCGCTGGGAATCCCCGCTGGAGCCGCTTCTAAGGTAAATTATTACTGTTTAGGTGGGGGTAATTTAAGGGGGTTTTGTGGTTAGGTTAGGGATTGTAGGGTAGGGGTTTTTTTTTTAGGTAAGTTGGGTAGGGTAAAGGGATTAGGGTAGTTGGTGTTAGGGTAAGGGTTAGGGTAGGATTTTTAGGGTAGTTGGTGAAGGGTTAGGGTGGTAAGGGTTCGGGTAGGGTTTCAAGGCACGTACCTTAGCAGTGCATGGGTCTTAGGCGGCCAGGTTCCGGAGGCGGGGCTCGCAGAGTGCCACGAGCACAGGGTCATTGGTGACGGCGAAACGTCCGCATCAATGTTGTAGGACGGTGAGTTACACGGACTGAACTGGGATGTGATTGAAATGAAGGCGGCCATTATGGTGTAGGGACACAATTAGGATTTGACAATTTATATCGGGAGCACCAAACGATTGCCGCAGGCAAAGAATGCAGAATGATACATTGTCACGTTTTACATAAGCCAACATAAGAAAATATAAAAAAGAGGGCGAGTGTAGTATTGCTGCTTTAAAACATACATTACGATGTGATGGGATTGTCCATGTTTGCAACTTCGTTCTGTATTTATTATGGGATATGAGGATGTAAAAGTGTGGTCCATGATATCATACGTCCCGCCTGTGAGTTCCTCGGTGTTATCTCCCGCCTGCAGACTCAATAAAACGTTTAATTTAATAGATCTGGCGTCCGAGAGAAAGACATAAAGAGAAGGTAAGCGGTTTTAGCCTTTGGGTGTATACCCTGACATGTGCAGTGAGATTTTCCTGGCTAGGTTAATGAGGAGCTGCAGGGCGGCAGATAACACGACGGGCTGACAGGCGGAACCGGAACCGAGGCGGACGTAATGATATATATGGACCCTCCAAATCCTCATATCCCAGAAAAAACTAAAACAAGATGCAAAGAAGAATATTAAAGAAAATATATTTATGTTCATTGCGTGTTAGAAAAAGGGTCACATGGGTATAAAAAGCATATAGGGAACCATGTTAAAATGGTTTTTGGAAGCAAAAAGTGTGTGCTCATTTGCAGTCATTTCCAGAATCCCTTGCTGCAGTGGTAAGTGCTGTGTGCTGGGTGATTAATGGTGAATGGAAGGCGGGTTGCTGAACCTGCCTAAGGACATGCAGCTGAGCATTACAGTTGTATTTACAAGTGTATATAATATAATTATTATACTGTATATATATAACACATACACTATCGTAACGGGATAACACGCTATTTTTCTGCTTATAATTAATATATATATTAATAGATGATATTACCCGGCACTGCCCGGGGTGAAGGGCAGGGGGGCATGAGCGGAAGGGCGGGGGGGGGAGGCGGCGTTCGAAGGCAGGGGGGGGGGCCAAGGGGCGTAGGAAGCGGTGGGGAGGGCAAAAGGCAGGGGGGCAAAGGGCAGGGAGGCAAGGGGCAGGGAGGCGGTGGGGGGGCCAAGGGGCCGGAGGGGCGGGGGGGCAAACGGCAGGGAGGGGAGGGGGGGGCAAAGGGCAGGGAGGGGCGGGGGGGCAAAGGGCAGGGAGGGGCGGGGGGGGCAAAGGGCAGGGAGGGGCGGGGGGGGGGCAAAGGGCAGGGAGGGGCGGGGGGGAAAAGGCAGGGAGGGGGCGGGGGGGCAAAGGGGCAGGGAGGGGCGGGGGGGCAAAGGGCAGGGAGGGGGAGGGGCGGGGGCAGGGGGAGGTTGCAGGGAGGGGCGGGTTGGGCAGGGAGGGGAGGGAGGGCTGGGGCAAAAGGGAGGAAGGGGCAAGGGCAGGGAGGGGCAAAAGGTCATGGAGGGCGGGGCAAAGGTGCAGGGAGGGGAAAGGGCTTGGGGGGCAAGGTGGCAGGGACAAGGGCAGGGGGATGGGGAGGGAGGGCAGGGGACAAGGGCAGGGGGAGGGAGGGCAGGGGGGGCAAAGGGCAGGAGGGAAGGGGGGCCAAAGGGCGCAGGGGGAGGGAGGGAGGGGAAATGCGAAGGGGGCCCAGGGGGAGGGAGGGCAGGCAGGGGGCAAGGGGCAGGGGAGGGAGGGCAGGGGCACAAAGGGCGCAGGGAGGGCATGGGGCAAAGGGCAGGGGGGCAAAAGGCGGCGGGGGGCAGGGGGCCAAAGGGCTGGGGGGGCCGGGGCGAGGAGGGGAGGTGGAGAGTGGCAGGGGGGCAAAGGAGGGGGAGGGAGGGAAGGGGGCAAAGGCCAGGGGGAGGAGGGCAGGGGGCAAAGGGCAGGGGGGAAGGGCAGGTGGGCCAGGGAGGGTAGGGGGGGCGGCAGGGGAGGGGGCCAAAGGCCCAGGGTCGTCGTGGACGCATTTGATAACCCAGTCCCCTGCGTTACTCACTTGCACACGGCAGCGGCGCCTCTCCTATGGGTACCGGCGCCGCCCTACTACACCTCGGGCTCCTCCGCGGAAGGGCTGGACGCTCCGGTGAGGAGGTGAGGTTGCTGTGCTCTCGCTGGGACAGGCGGAGGGGACAGCCGGAGGAGGAGGAGAGGCGGAGAACAGACGGAGGAGCGGCCTCTGGGACGGAGAGCGGCCTGTGTGAGGGGAGCGCCGCGAGGAGAGCGTGCTCTGTGTGTGTGGGGGGGATAAGCGGGGCGGGGGGTGAGCGGGGGGATAGGGGGGGGTGAGCGGGCAGGGGGGAGCGGGGGGAGAGCGGGTGGGGGGTGAGGGAGAGCGCCGGGTGAGGGAGTGGCCTATGGGTGGTGAGAGCCGTGGGGAGCGCTCTCGGGGATGGTCAGCTGGGGGAGCGGCCTATGTGAGGGGAGAGCCGCAAAGAGAGCGTGGGGGAGGGGGTGGGTGTGTGTGTGTCTCTCCGTCTCTCCTTTGGCCCGTCACTCCGCCTCAGGCCAATGAGAGGTGTGCGGGGGCGGGCCAAGGGAGCAATCTCATTGGCCTGGCCCAAGGTCCAATGGGATTGCCGCTAGGGACACAGGGAGGGACACAGGGAGACACATACAGACATAGAAACATATGACGCTTTCACAAATATATAGTAAAGATATATATATATATATATACAGTGTTTGACAAACCTATACATTTGCACGCCCCGGGCGAGTGGATTTAACATCGTGGCGAGCTCCTATTGGCCCAAGCAGCACACGTGTGGTACAAGGTGGCGAGTAGATTTTTTTTGTTCGGCGAGTAGATTTTTTGGTGATTTGTCGATATATATATATATATATATATATATATATATTCTGTAATATGCTTCTTTGCAGCTTGTTTTAGTTTTTTTTTGTGTGTGTGTATATATATGTGTGTATATACACACACGCACAATATACCAGATCACTATCGATGATCATATAGAGAATGATTATTGATGATTACAATACTGTCTAAGGCATGGGTGGCCAACTCCAGTCCTCAAGGCCACCAACAGGTCAGGTTTTCAGGATATCCCTGCTTCAGCACAGGTGGCTCAGTCAAAGACTGAGCCACTGATTTAGTCACCTCACCTGTGCTGAAGCAGGGATATCTGTCAACGCTGATCTGTTGGTGGCCCTTGAGGACAGAAGTTGGCCAGTCAACGACTGACCAACTGATTGAACAACCTGTGTTGAAGCAGGAATATCCTGAAAACCTGATTTGGTGTTCGCCCTTGAGGACTGGAGCTGGCCACCCCAGGTCTAAGACATAATTGGCAAAGTTACTACTTAAGAAATAAACGCAACTCCCAAAGAAAATGTATTTGTAATTTTTTATTTACTCCAGCAGACTGTTTCCCATGCAGACTACAAAGGGTCTTATCAGATAAACTGTCTTCTCCCTGAGCTCCTTGGATCATGTCCCTAAGTGGTAGGCGGCTTGGAAACCATAGTAACTCCAGTTTCATCTTATTTGTCAGGGATAAAACTCCGAGGTGAACGTACAGTACAGTAAGGGGAAGAAACCTTTAAATAGCAAATGTGCACAGGGGACTGCACCTTTTACATTTTAATTATTGTGCTTCCCTTTTATCTATTAAAACCGTCAAACCAAACAAGACGAATCACCAGTATAAACAAACAGTCATCACACAAGAGATTAGGAGAAGGTTGTAAAAACACTTCAAAGCAGGAGCGGCTCAGTGAGTAAAGACACTGACTGGCACCGAGTGTGAAGCAGGGGAACCTGGGAGAAGGAGCGGCTCAGTGAGTAAAGACACTGACTGGCACCGAGTGTGAAGCAGGGGAGCCTGGGAGAAGGAGCGGCTCAGTGAGTAAAGACACTGACTGGCACCGAGTGTGAAGCAGGGGAACCTGGTTCAATTCCTTGCGACTTTGGGCAAGTCACTTTATCTCCCTGTGCCTCAGGCACCAAAATGATAGATTGTAAGCTCTGCGGGGGAGGGACTGTCTCTGAAAATTGCTATGTAAAACTAGCAGCGTCATACAAGAACAAATAATTATAATTATTTGGTTACTGTGGAGACATTAAAATACTGATACATGCATTTTTTTTTTTGCTTTAAAGCTATACGTAATGTATTGTCATTCGTTCACTTCAGCCTCGGGATTTACTGTCCTTGCAGAAACATGCAGAGGGTGCGGTGGTGCATACTGTATATACAACAGAGAGCTTAATGTTTTTTTATATACATACTAGCTTATATACCCGGCGTTGCCCGGGATAACATTTCCCCGCTCCGCCTCGCTCTACGCTCACCCCCCTACTTTCCACAGCTCCATTCCCCCCCCCCCACAATTCAACAGTCCGATTTCCCCCTTCACATCTCCAATTATTCCAAGCCCCCCCCCCCCGCCGTCATAGCTCTATGGCGGCGGGTAGGGTCACTGGGGGGGGTGGCGGGAGGAGAGGGTTGGATTAACCCCCCCCCCTTCACAGCTAGGCGGCGTATCCCTAGGTGGGCTGGTGGAAACTCCCCCCCTCAGAGGTTACGGCGGATTTGCTCACCTTTGGTTAGTGATTCCCACCCCCCCCCTTCCTTCAGAGCTCGGCCAGCAGTGTGTCACTGGGGGGGCAGGAGGGTTGATTCTCCACCCCCCCACGGTTTGCACGCGGGGGAGGGTGGGCAGCTCACTGCAGGGTGGGGTTTTAGTGGACAGGGTGAAGGCGGCCACCATGCGGTAATCTCTGAGGCGGCTGACCTTGGGTGCGGTGTTGCGGTGTGTATTGTATGTCTTTATTTATATAGCAGCCATTAAGGGGCATAGCGCCTTCAGGGGGTGTGACAGGGGGCGGTGCGGGGCAGCAGGACTAATATGGGGCGGGGTTGTCCGCTGCGTGCGGTGTGGTGGCGAGCGGGCAGCTAGGGTCGTCAACAGAAAGCATGGGCCCAGGACAAATGAAAGGAGCACCCCCCCCCCCCCCCCCCGGGCACCCGCGGGGGGGAAGGGAGAGCGGGCTCGGAGAGGGAGGGGAAAGCAGCCGCCGCCGACGGTCAGAACAGTGGGGAAGCGTTGTTGTGCAGGCTGTGGGGGAGTATGAGGAGTATGCGGAGCTGAGGGAGGGTTGAGAGGCAGGGAGAGAGGCGAAGGGGCAGGAAAATGTGCGGCGTGCGGGGGCGAGACGAGGGACGCGGGCGAAGTGTTCGGCGGCTGGGAGAGAGGAGAGAGGCGAGGCCGGAGAGTGCGGCGTGCGGAGAGAGGCGATGGGACGGAACGTGTGCGGCGTGTGCGGGAGAGAAGGGAGGGCCGGAAGTGTGCGGCGTGCGGCCGTGAGAGGCGGAGGGCCGGAAGTGTGCGGGTGGTGGGAGAGAGGCGAGGCCGGAAGTGTGGGCGTTTGTGGGAGAGAGGCGAGGGCGGAAGTGTGGGCGTTGTGGGAGAGAGGCGAGAAGGGCTGGAAGTGTGCGGCGTGCGGGAGAGAGGCGAGGGCCGAAGTGTGCGGGATGCGGGAGAGAGGCGAGGGAGGAAGGGTGCGGCGGGATGTGGGAGAGAGGCGAGGGCTGGAAGTGTGCGGCGTTGTGGGAGAGAGGCGAGGGCCGGAAGTGTGCGGAGGTGTGGAGAGAGAGGCGAGGGCCGGAAGTGTGCGGCGGGGGGAGAGAGGCGAGGGATGGAAGGTTGGCGGAGGCGGGCGGGGGAGGAGAGGAGAGGGCCGGAAGTTGCGGCGTTGGGAGAGAGAGGCGAGGGCCGAAAGTGTGCGCGTGCGGCCGTGAGAGGTGGCAGCAGGGGAGAGAGGGCGAGGGCCGGAAGTGTG
Organism: Ascaphus truei; assembly: GCA_036426205.1. NCBI lineage: Eukaryota > Metazoa > Chordata > Amphibia > Anura > Ascaphidae > Ascaphus > Ascaphus truei. Next base: position 30,866 of record WSYH01006940.1, read on the forward strand.
GGGCCCCCTGTGGGGAGAGAGCGAGGGCCGGAAAGGGTGCGGAGAGAGGCGAGGGCCGGAAGTGTGCGGAGAGAGGCGAGGGCCGGAAGTGTGCGGAGAGAGGCGAGGGTCGGAAGTGTGCGGCGTGCGGAGAGAGGCGAGGGCCGGAAGTGTGCGGCGTGCGGGAGAGGTGAGCGGCAGGGAGAGAGGCGACGGTGAGAGGGGCTGATGGTGCGCTTCGAGGGGGGGGGTGGTAATGCGGGTGTGAGGGACTGATCCGGCGGGGTTGTGGATGGAGGTTGCGGCCCGGGTGTAGCCGGTAGGTTTCGCGGCAGATGGCGGGTGTGAGGTGCGGCTGGGGGAGTTGCAGGGGCGCTCGGTGAGGATAATCTGCGGCTGCACTGCGCTCAGAGGGGCACGCGGTGTAGGCGTGGAGGGCGGGACACACGGGGGGAGGGGGGCGAGGTACACCGGCCAATGAGAGCCGTGGGGAGGGGGTGGGACACGGGGGGGGGGGGATATGAGAGCCATGGGAGGGCGGCGGCCGACGGACCAATCAGATTCCCCCTAGACACGGACATACAATGGTTTCAAAAATATAGATATAGATACAGGGTTGAAGGGGGTCTCTGGAGCTGAACCCTGTTAATTTCAGCTCCGGGGACCCCCTGCTCCGGAGATACTTACCTGCGAATTAGGTCCCGGTCGCCGCTCTCCTCGGCTACCAGGGTTCACAATATGTTCGCTCTTCAGATATTTCCCGGCCTGCTGGCCAATAGGAAGCCGTGACATCATCGGTGTGGCTTCCTATTGGCCCACGGGACGTGGGAGCTTCAAACTTGAAAGCCCTGCTTGCTGAGCCGGAGCAGCTACCGGCACCTACTGCAGAGGTAAGTATCTCCGGAAGCAGGGGGTCCCCGGAGCGGAAAGTAATGGGGTTCAGCTCCAGACCCCCTGCTTCAATTATATATATATATATATTTTTTAAATTGCTGCATATATAACGTGACGTGTGGAGATATATATATATATAATGAGTGCTCATTTGCATGTCATTTCCCAGAATCCCTTGCTGCAGTGGAAGTGCTGTGTGCTGGGTGATGATGGGGAAAGACGGGGTTGCAGACCTGCCTAAGACATGCAATGAAATGAACATACAGTAATATTTACAGTTGCTATATATATATATAAACGTGATGCGCGACTATTGAATACGTGACGTGGATTAAACTATAAAACGTATCATAGAAGACGAAGAAACCTCAGAAGAGCCCGGAGAGGAGGCAGCGCGGATCTGATACAGAGACCTCCAAATATACGCAATATTCAGCAAACCTGCATGTTAGAATAATAGGTCATTCTCTGAAGCGCAGGGAAATATAAAGGCAGTGGATGCATGCATCAGCCTCCCAGTACAGGTCGTCTGCATAGACAGGAATAATAAATAACATATGCCGGGTAAGGAGAGTACCTTTTAATAACTAACTGATGTTGCTAGAGAATTGCAAGCTTCCAGGACCCCTTCTTCAGGCGCGTGTGACCGCAAAGGCTGAAACATTTGGTTACATGTATGTAAGGGGAGACCGTTTACATATGTGCACCTGAAGCTGTGTTGTACAAATGGTGCGTGTGATGGGACAGGGTTACCCTAACTAAGGAAAAGCAGCCAGGCATCAAATGAGCTCTGACTTCACGTGCTTCCCTCTGCGGGGGAACATTTCCTTAAAGTGGGGGAGCTGGGGGGGGGGGGGGAATGAAAGTAAAGAATGAAAGCGCAGTGATCAGTTTGCACAATCACCGCCGTATTCTCCGAGTTCTTTATTCATTAATAGGCGGTGATATTCATTCTCGTGTGTATACCGGAAAGTGGCATTGTCTCCGTGTTATTAATGCTGGCGATAGGGATAAGTGTTAACGCCTAGAAATCTGCATAAGGCCTCTAATATAGTGAGCGTGCGCTACCGTGCGCGTCAATGATAATTGCATGTGCGAGCCAGACGTTGATATAGTTGACGCGTGTGCACGGCCGGGAGCGTTGGCGCGGCAGATCTGAGGAAAGACATGAAATTGGTATTTTTGGCGCTGTGGACGCGTCACGTGACACTGTGAGCCAATCACAGTGAGGCCTACCCTTCTGACGTCATGGCCACGCCCCCTAGCTGCGCGCGTTACCATTTGGACTATAGGCACAAAACTCGCGCGTCACGTGCACGCGCAATGCCGTTCACGCGGCCGCATGCGCGCCAGTGCTTACTATAAAACCAGCCTTAATCAGCACTGGCGATGCAGTGTGTTGTGTGTGTGTGTGTGCGCAGGCAGTGCATAACATCGATATGTGCACGTAATAAGCCTTTTGTAACCCATGTGGCCAGTTAGTTATGGGATGACCATAACAAGCTGGAAACTTGGGCGTCTAAGGAGTTAAAATAATATCTTCTGCAATGAGCAGGCGCCCGCAGCATTGGAACCGGTGTCCCCCAGACCTCCCCTGTGCACCTCTAATAATGCACTTTTTACTTGTGGGTCTGTCAGCCTCCCGACATCACACTTAGATTGCAAGCTCTTCTGGGCAGGGACTCCTTTAGCCTTAATTTGTCATTGACCTGCGCTGCGTACAGGGTGAGTGAACATATATGAGTGAACATATTCCATAGATTCCCCCCCCCCCCAGTGTGTTAGAGGCCCCGCTAGCCCCCCCCCTTCTTTTACACCTCACTCTCCTCTATTCACCCCTCTCTCCTCATGTATATATAAATAATATTGCACTGAGCATGTGATATAAAGCGGGCATGTATTAATGGCCCATAACTCACAGATCTGTCCCAGGCCCCAGCAGGATGAGGAGAGATACTGTGTCTCCTGAGGCCTGACCTCAGAGCAGCTGATGTATGACGCAAGGAGAGCAGTGATTTGGGACTGCGGTCAGGCAACAACACAACCCTGTGACATGCGACACAATGCTGTGACAACCATTAAGTCACCCCCCCCCCTTCCTCTTCTGAAACAGGCTCTGGCACACCCCTTTTTGAGCCCTGCCGTCTCTCTAGCAGTGCACCAATTGTATCTAGTGACTGCCTGATCACATGATCTTCCCAACTAAATCTTGCATCTTTGGTCCTTTTCTGCTGCACTGCCAGCCATTTCGTGAGCCTCCGAGCAGAATCTTCGCGATCGATCGGCAACTTAGCTAATTACTTATCATTGTGTGGATTGTAGTGATGCACATATCAAAGGGGAAAAACCTGCTGGTTTAACCCTTTAACCCTATATCGCAGCTGACGTACCTAAGCAGGACTTGGAGCACAGACCTGAACACAATGACACAAGGAGACGCAAGATTAAGATGGGAAAATTTGTATCAACTTGTCCCTAAATTTGCCTTGTTACATTATGCCTTGAAAAGCTGTCCTCATAGGTTCGCCCCCATCGCAGCCTGACCCCACTGTCCTCATAGGGTCGCCCCCATCGGAGCCTGACCCCACTGTCCTCGTAGGGTCGCCCCACCGCAGCCTGACCCCACTGTCCTCATAGGGTCGCCCCCATCGCAGCCTGACCCCACTGTCCTCATAGGGTCGCCCCCATCCCAGCCTGACCCCACTGTCCTCATAGGGTCGCCCCCATCGCAGCCTGACCCCACTGTCCTCATCAGGTTCCCGATACTGCAGCCTGCGCTCACATTGGCCGCCCCCATAAGGTTCTCATTGCATCCTAACCTCCCTGCAAGCCGCTTCCTCTCCCTCCTTTTCAGTGGGTAACCACGCCATGCACCCCCCCTGGATAGGGACAGGATGAAGCCCAGAGTATTATTGTTTGCCATGGGTTTTGTAGAGATGCACCTTATGTCAGTACCTGTGAGAGACACACACACACACACACACACGTACCTGTGAGAGACACACACACACGTACCTGTGAGAGACACACACACACACGTACCTGTGAGAGACACACACACGTACGTACCTGTGAGAGAGACACACACACGTACCTGTGAGACACACACACACACGTACGTACCTGTGAGACACACACACGTACGTACCTGTGAGACACACACACGTACGTACCTGTGAGACACACACGTACGTACCTGTGAGACACACACACGTACGTACCTGTGATACACACACACGTACGTACCTGTGAGAGACACACACACACGTACCTGTGAGACACACACACACGTACCTGTGAGACACACACAGGTACCTGTGAGACACACACACGTACCTGTGAGAGACACACACACACGTACCTGTGAGAGACACACACGTACCTGTGAGATACACACACGTACCTGTGAGAGACACACACACGCACCTGTGAGAGACACACGCACACGTACCTGTGAGAGACACACCCACACACACGTACCTGTGAGACACACACACGTACGTACCTGTGAGGGACACACACACACGTACCTGTGAGGGACACACACACGTACCTGTGAGGGA
>WSYH01006941.1:0-35298 GCA_036426205.1 Ascaphus truei
CACTCAAAACCTACAGACACTCCAGCTTATAAGTGAGGGACCATGCTATCCAACCCGACAACAACAGCCAAACCGCAATACCATCTACAGTCAAGCCAACGATCAACCGTATTCCTCCGGACACAGCAGACGATACCACGGATTAAGCCTGAGATCAACTTTATAACCGTGGATCTAACCCAAGGAATTGTATACCAACAAAATTCACCAAGCCACCAGAATACCAAGAAGTTTAGCTCCTTGCGAATACAACAGAGAGGAGACAATCGACCGGGGTTCCGTTGTTGGTCACCTATAACCCCGGCCCCTTAGCCCGGACCAAGACGCGCCGGAAACTACAACCGCTCCTCCATGCAGATACACGACTGGCAACAGTTCTTCCCTGGAAGCAACCCTTATTATCCTACCGACCAGACCACCATAAGATCGAATCTCCAAGTATATTATAGTGAGAGGTTAAAGTAATTTGCAGAAGCAGTACACTAATTCTGGCCAAAACCATGGCCAGGGACCCAAGAATGCAAACGTGCGCCAATGACCTCTACACATCGTATACACAGTACAAATACCGACACAGAATCGTATATGAACAAAATCAGAGGAGTGTTCACCGTTCCTCCAGCATGTCTTGTACCCATCATCATATCATGTGCATGAAATGCCCAGGGGGCCTTGCTACTCTAGGTAACGGAACAGGGGCTAAAACAGAGAATGAACCTGCCTCGCCACAAAGCAAGCATCACAACGCGTAACAAGAGACAGTCCTGTTTGGCTAACATTCTCTGACTCTGGCCAAGATAGCACGATCTAGTGTTCCCTACTCAAAAGGTACAATCTTAAAAACCCCAAAAGATAGACGTTGCCATATACAAATTTAATGCAACTGTTCGGTGGGCCCACTTAGCAAGTGGCCTAAACGTAGATCGAAATTTTATGAGTCATTACGTGACACGCAGCGAACTCTCTCCCATGAGCGCTAGAAGGCCATGTCTGTACATACTGTGCTATATGTATGCAACACTACAGCTGTCTCTCACACATACGAAATAACTCTCCTATATTTTTCCATCCAAACACAAAGTGACCAAACATAGTATCAAACACACACCCACTTTAGTGTGCTCCAACCTCCACATTTCCACAAAAACCCACACCCACGACCATTATACTCCCTCTTCACCTCCACACACACCCAACCTTGTGTGAGAGCACCTGTTATATAATGTGGGCTCTCCTTCATTTTTTCTTCCACTGATACAATTACACACTCTTTCTTCACTTGCTTTCATTAACCGCTTGACACCTACTAGCCTAAAACAATCCACACGGGGAAGGTGAACGATCACAGTAGACGATTCCAAGAGACACTGTTTTTAAGTTTTATCCTTGCTCAGTTCATTGTAGGAACTCCGCCGGAAGAAGAGATCATTGTTTGGCTCGAAAAGCATCGCACAAATAAAGCATTTCGTTAGCCCAGAACGTTTATCATCTCTTTATATTTTTGATTATGAAAGCTCGTCTAACACGGTACTGAAGATAACCACCATACTAACATTATATATTCTCTCGTCCTCTTCTCTCCAAATTCTCTTCTCCCTACATCTCCTCAACAAAATCTCAGGCATAATCGTCCTCAACTCTCTCCTAACCGCTCAATACTACTAACTCAATCATCTCAGACTCCTCTGCATAATCCTCAAACAAAAAGCATGGGCGGCCTTCTCTCCTCTGTCATCTCGCTCTGTCATGATAGCTCCTCAAATCTCTCTCAAATCATCTCTCATGCCTGACCAGACAAACATAACTCTACAAATACTCTATCTACAATCTTTCTCGTCTCGTAGACTGTCTGTCGCTCATTTCAATTTTGTCCTTCTGCCGTTTGTCCGCCTGCCCCTCTCAATCACTTGATCCTTCCAGTCCTCGTGGTTCTCCCGCTTCCACTTTTTATCCGACGCCCCCCCTCCTGCCCTTTCCCCCCCCCGTTTGTTCACATGTTCCTTTTCCCTCCCGTTTCATTGCCACATCTTCTCTGCTCTTGTTCTGTAACCACCAAGCGAGTTGATGTCAGGGTGACAATGTGACACCACACACACACACCCACACAAACAGGACAAACACACACCCACAGCACACACACACACAAGCACAGCAACACACACACAGCACACAGAGAAAAAGAGACACCCACCACAGAGAAGGAGAAAATAGAGAGACGTTGGCCACATAGGACAAATGAGCAAAACAATAGTTGGCGGTGGCAATGTCCCATAGGATAAAATGAAAAACGTCTGCAACGTCAAACAAGAATAAACAAAGGACGAAGCAAACTCAGTGTAGAAAATTAAAAAAACCTGTATTCAACTTATACATCATCACAAACAGAACCAAACGTTTCGGTGGCCTCAACAAGGGAACTCTTCCTCCGGGTGTAATGTGCCAAATAATTTGCTCATTTATGTTCATAAACTAGAATAGGTCTTTTTCGTTACATGCATTTATAAACACCTTCCTCTTTTATCACAATGTATGTTCATTGATTACACTATGGAGTTGTGGCACGTGTGTTTTCTTCGTCTTGTATACTAGTTCGGTGGGGTCGAGCCATCCCAACATTATACAGTAGCAAGACTCAAAATGTTAATTTGTACGGTTTTTATTTCCTTATCCTACTTTTTCACTAATAATCCTTTCATAGTGTTTGTTTTATTCTAGGTAAGATGTTACTTGAATTGAAAACACTATTGATTTTAAGGTTACATTGAGTCATCACCTACACTTGTATGGTGGGTTGAAGGGTTTAATAATTTTATACATTAGTAATCGCTGAGTTTTTATAAACGTGTTGTTATGGTGCGAGGATCGAGAGTAACACTGAACACTCAAAGACCTACTTGAATGCACAATTATCAACAACAGCCCTGATCAGGGATAAATTATTGTCGGTGAAGTGGGACCTAAAACACCACTAGACTAATTTACCTCCTTATAGAGTCGAGGACACAAAAGAGGGGTTTAAATATCTTATATCCAACAAATCAGGGTCAGCATGTGGCAAGTGAGTCCTCAACTCCCAAACAATGAAACACCGAGCCAAAAAGCATTGGCCCTCAATTTTCCTGAGGTCTGGATTGTTACTGTAAAGCGCTGGTGACATTATTAAGGGAGCGGGCATAAAGGCAGGACAAGTGCGTGCAATCTCTTGAGGTAAACCAAAGCTGTACATATCAAACATAACCTGGCTACCATCAACTGCTGTGACCTGGTTTTACCGTTAGCAGCACTGTGGAAGCAACACTTGAAAAATTAATAAATTGGATACATTTTGTGGCTCAGATTCAAGTTAACAGAAAAATGAAGGACTCTTGAGCTCAAGGCCGACATTTTTCCTAGATTATTCTACTGAACAGATGTACCGAAATAGATGAATAATCAGTATAGTTGGCATTCATCATACAAAGAGTGGAAGAAAAACCAAACCATAGTAAGAAATATGGGAAAGCTTCCATCCGAAGGAGAAGGCCCATAATCATGCAATTAGCAGACAAGTTTTTACAAAGAGACAAACCGGCTGCTATAATCCAAGTTGTATACTCCAACATCAAGTAATTCAGGACAATGCAGATGCTTGGTGTGAGAACTTTTATCATGAAATCAGGCCAACTTAAACAACACGGGAAATTGTCAACAAAAACCAAGATCAAGATTTGTTTATTGGAATTTCAATGTAGTGGAATGTAATAGGCGACATCGTTGAACCTGTTTCTTAGAAGGAGATTCGGATGAATTGTTGGTAAGAGGCAGGCCCATAGATGAGAGCTTTAAAATCGGTAGAACAATCACTCTTCACCCTCTGAGATAGTCATACACACAACCCTAAAAATAAACTATTCAAGTGGTGTTTTCTTAAATTTTACAAAATACAATGGTTTTAACAAATAAATTAGCAAAATCCTAAGTACCAACCGTGGAACTTTTACAAGTGCCATTCTTCTAAAACAGCTTTTTACCTGTGAAACCTCAGATGAAGAGCAAAAACAGTCAAAACATGCTGGCACCAAGTACAGCTCAACCCTGTACAGCGCGATCCGCTGCAACGCAGATCCTCATATTACGCGGTCTGAGCATGGCTCTCCCACGTTTTAAATTTTTTTGGTTTTTTGCAACTTCCAGATTTTTGCCGAGAGGAAGGTCTGTGTCAGTGTGTTTCCCGGTAAGGTGGTTTTCCTTTAATTTCACCCCTCCTCCCTCCGGACTTCCGTCGTGACATTTTCCAACACTGGAAAGTAAAATGGCCCAATTTCAGTCACATGAATTCCTCTAACCTCCATGACCCAAGCGAACTAAAACAGTTGCGTGGTATTTCTTTTGGTCCTATTGTCCCTTTTCACATCATGTCCTATTTCCTGCACAGCAGGGTTGGAGCCGGGGCCGTTAATCCCTTCATTGTCAGAGGCAGCAACGCATTGCAAGCGAAGGAGTCAATTCACAAAGGTTTTTATATCCTTATTTCCATTTCCACACTACGACTACTACTACTACAACGATGACTAACACCTCTCTTGCTTGGCTGCAATCTCCCCTTCCTCCCCCCGTATTCTATTAAAAGTGCCAGTCTCAGGAAAAGCTGGGCTTTTTTCAACATTTAAAAGCCCTGATTGGTTCTTTTCTTCGTTCTTCCGATCTTTGGCTCTTACAAATCAACAACACATCCAACAAACACACACACCATCCTACCGCTCTTGATTCTGGTATCGGGGTGCTGGGGTTGTGGTGCTGTGAGTGGTGCTGTGGACCGTGTTCTGGGACCGTGGTGCTGGGATCGTGGTGCTGGGGGCTGTGCTGCTGGGGCTCCTGGTGCTGGACTTTTGGTGCTGGGGAGACATGGTGCTGGTTGCTGCTGCTGGTTCTGTGGTTGCTGCTACCACCGACCTTCCTCCTCTTCTCAACAGACAGACACCACTCTCCTACAGTGGACCCCCCTGTCGTAGTGTCCGGCCATATTTTTTTCCCCGTGCCCCTTATAACGCGGTGGCAATATGTAGGACCCCAAGCTACCGTGTTTTATAACGGGGGGGTTCAGCTGTAAAATAAAAAACATTTTAAATACCTGTTGCCGTGTGGTTGGCTACAAAAATACGCCGAATGCTTTTACGCGTGTGGTAACTTGTTCAATAATGCACATGGAATTAAATAAAACATTTTGCCCATTGTGCGTTTCCAGATAAAGAATAGAAATTTAAACACATTTAGTATAACTGTACCACCAACTTTGCTGATTATATTTTGGGATCCGTGGCCATGCGGCCCCCCCAATATTTTAGTTGATGTACAAAAACGGAATATATTAGAAACATCAAAAAATGATCAGTTGTGGATGTTATTTTCAGTTGTCCCCAGGGGGCAGTGGGAGAGCTCAATTATCCGCAACTGATGTGTTACACAGATTCCCGGGCTGGAGCAAGTGGGATCCCAGGGTGTCTGTGATCGGGTGACTGGGCTGACACAGCGCGTCAAAAATGTGTACACTTACTGGAACCCACAATAAAGAACAGCTCTATCATTTAGTCGCTGGCAAGCAACTTCCTCATGGGTCGGACCTGGATTTTGCCCAACCTAGAACCTGGATCTGCTCCAACCTAGAGAACAAGGCAGGCTTTTGCACCCTGAATACAACACATGGATCACCTCCAATGCATGTCAAAATTGATTTCACAAAGTAATGATTATGACTATCACTCAGTTTTTAGATTTGTAGATTACGAAAAAAACATTTGATGTGTCTACACCTCAGCATTTCTAGATGTCACTAATAAGACAAAATATTAAGAAGAATACAGTTACATTTGATATTGTACAATAACATTTACGAGAAATTGACTCTTCATCTAGTAGATTACACGAAGATAATACAAGCGACATAATGATGAGCAAGAGAGTGGAAGGGAGACAACCGTGTCACCAAGATTCACTGCAACACTTGACAGAATTTTTCATCAGACATTTGATTTTTTTTTCTTCCCAATCAAAATAGTGAATATCGAGTCGTCGGCACCTACGTTTGTAGATTAAATTGTGTTTTATTGCCATTTTAAGTATGGGATGTGAAATTTGACCCTAAACTGTAAATACAATTTCGAAGCTTCAAACAGTTCAAGAAGACTGAAAGATGTATGCAGATATTACCCAATATAATAGGGAAAAGACTAATATGTGACATCATCACAGGGTTGATATAACATTCAAATTGTAGTGTGCACGACAGTATTTCATGAAAACAAATTACAATCCTTGGAATGATTCATCCAAACGGGATTTCAAGGGCTCCTTCTGGTTTGCTGATCACTGCATTTAACAACATTAAACATCGAAGGTTGTTAAACAGGCTTAGGTCAGATTTTAATATATACCAGGGATTTGGGTTCGCACACACGATCCGGCTTAATACTGCTTTTTCAATATTTTAATAATGGCAGTTAATGCGTGATCGGATCGGGAGGGGAGAGCGATAAAACCTTGGCATCAGAGCTGATATGTCCAACAATATTCATTGCTCTAATCCACACTTTTCCTGTTCCTTGTTCAGTCTTTTTCATGTGATAATTTGCTTCTTAACTTGAATGCTCAGTCATATAACTGTAAATAAAGGGGCCCACTTTTTACAATAGCAGTGTTCTGCCATAAGACATCTACAGAGCCCTTCAATTAAATGGGGCCGTATGTTGTCTTCCAGCATCAATGGTCTTATGAATTTAGCACTTGCTTTAGTATAATATGGTCTCAAATTTCGATAAAGGCTCTGCTAAATAAACTTATGTCTACCATGACTCTAATAGACGATCATCCATTTCATACAATTGTTCTAAAAAGGGTTGTGATTTTGACGTGTTTTCGTTACGATAGTTATCAATGAATACATTTGAATGCCATTTAATCATATCTTGTATGATTGTTAACCCTTCTAGTCGTGTCGCCTGACACACTTGAATATTATTCCCATCTCAAGGGTTTATTCTTTTGACTAAAATTAATACACATATATACTACAAGATGTATCTGTTTTTAGATTATAAATATTTTTTCTGATTTATTTCACCTTCATTTCTTAACTGTACAATTGTGTTATTACAGTAAAGCACCACACGTGATTCACAGCGCTCGTGATCTGATTGTGATACAGCACACTTCATGTTCAACATCACACAGTAGCTAACAGAATATTGGTGATCACGCTGCCAGATTTATGACAGGCTTCAATTCATCTAGGAATAAATATTAAATGCCATTCATTATGAAAGCGTTCATGTCTTAAATGATTCCAGTGACCTTACGTGTTTTCCACATAGCATTTAATTACATTCTACTTCTAGTTCCTGAAGTATGTATGTCCCAAATCTAGTACCTGCCTCATTATGCATGCAAAAATCACCATTCTATAAACATTATAGTTTTTTTTTACTTGTAAAATTTTTGAGGCAAGGTATCATCCCTCATTTTATCGTTAAATGTGTTCATGACATACTGTTATTTCAGTCTAAGGGCGAGATTTATCAAGTGCCGGTCTAGTGTAAGGGCACCTATATTACATGTAACTCCCAGCCAATTGCCAGGCACTTATGAAATCCTGCCTCTAAATGCCATTGTGGTATTACGAGAATTATATTCGTATGGTTCACTCCGAAGCTCTTAAATATACCGTAATTTTGAGAAAAAATGGAAAATAGTATACCCTACAGTAGGTTGAAACATTGAATTATTATGTGGCCAATACTTGAGTATCGTATTACATTTTTGCCAGGTCAGATCTACTCTTGCCTTATAGTACACAACGCTGGATGATTTCGGTGACTACAAAGGGGGGCTATTTTTATCTTAATACTACTTTGTGAAGCGGTTCATCCCCTGATGCTGTATGCTATTTGTTGTTGAATTTTAACGTAACTTTTGTGGTATACTTGCACTGTCTCTTTTAATTTATACTGCATCTTGTAATATTGCATCTTACCTTTAAGTGATTGCAGGAAATGTAGTGTGGACCATACGCAATTCTAATTGGGAAACAGAATAAACCGCAACTTACAAATTAATATTGGGGGAGACATTTAATCGAGAACGCCTTCTGACCGGAGAAGGATTTAGGAGGGGCTTGTAGACGCAGGCTTATCCAAGTGCTCCGCAAAAGTCAGCAGGTAGCTCAAGCAAAATGCAATTAATTCTGTGGATTAAACAGGAATGTAATGGAGGGACGTAGAACATAGTAAGCCCTTAGAAGATCCACATCTTCAATATGGAGGTATTAAATTCTTTTGGCACCACTCCATACAAATTATGAAACTAGGGAAAAAGTGACTAGAGAAGCAACCTACCCAAATTATAAAGGGGATGGAAAAAACTAACAGAGCAGAACTCAGCTAATTTTGAGTGTGGTTAAACATTCAGAAAGAGGCCAGTTAAGAGAGATAGATGTTAACTTATATACACAATTTATTACAGTGACATACAGGAGCTTTTTCAAAAGAACTATATCAGGTCCCCGTTCTTGAAGCTTTACCTAGGCCAACAACCACCGGGTGCAAACCTTGGTCGGTAGGGAGGACTACAGGAGATTTCACTAGCACAACATTGCAACAAACGTCACTACGGGTTATTTCAGTCCTCAGGAGGTCAGTTCTAAAATGTGGTTTGGAAATTCTTACTTATCGAGACTGTGGAAAGCAATAGCATAACTATCTTAAAAAACAAGTGGACATCTGTTTAGAAAGGTATTAATCAGGGATAATACCAAATAATTAAAATCTAGAAAATATGTGATCGAGGGAGTACCCCTTTCTGGTCTTTATAAATCATAGCCCATATTTTTTGCTCTGAGTCAGGAAAAATGTATTTTCCGCCCGGTTTGGCCTTCCTCTGGATCAAAATTACTGTAATACAAAAATATAGGATTAAGTATTCTAACATCCAAATTAGTATAGGTTGAACTCTATGGACATACGTCATTTCTTTTTGTCATCCATCAACCTAGAGAGCAGACAAACAAACGAACCTTCAAAACATCCACTAGTTTGTGAACTACACAAAACAAAACCAACAGATAAACCACAATACGGACCATGAAATATGAAAAGCTGGACTGCTGTGATTCTGTGCTGCGTTGGTACCGTCTGGACTGCACCCCGATAACACCAGCTGATATTGCTGTCCGCTTCATCACTCCTGCTTATTACCACCTGACACTTGTAAGGAACGGCTTTTGCCGTAAACTCTCCCATTAAAGATTGAGAAAAATTAAATGCCTAGCTCCTCTCTGGAGCGCTGACTATACACTGTGTTCTACTCTATCTATAAAATAGGGGGTAAGTCCTCTTACCAAAGGAAATACACAAGATCCAGTCAAGGGAATTTACTTTTGCGCCCCCATGTTTCGTCCTGGTTGGTCGTGATAGGGGGTGAAGATAAGAGACCATGTGGCAAGATGGAACTCTCGATCCCAGGAAGCGTACTATACTGGACACTGAAGAAACTTCCCCTGCAGTTGGCCTTTGTATGTTTTTATGACTCTAATAAGGAGCTAATTAAGCCAGCTTGCTTTGGAATTTCAAACTTTCCCACGATGCTGTTATAGGCTCTATAAACGTTTCACCCGTTCATTCTATCTGACGGGAAATACTTTACACTCTACATCAACTGATTTCTAAGACCATTGTTCTAAGACTGATGGGCTCGCAGGGTATTGGGGACCATACAGGAATTGAATGTGTCTTCTGTCACAACACTCAATGGTGACAGTTGTCAAGCATAATTGATGGCCGATGTTGCATGGTGACATGTCGCCAGAAGCCACCGGAGACCAGTAAGTGAGTTACCTGAGGCCATCGCATGTGCTTACCAGCATTTCATATAATGTTTTTGGGGCAAGTCGCTGGTGCCCTGTAGCAGCCGAGCAACCTCCTCCTCCCCAGAAGTTTTTTTACATTTAAACGCCCACAGTTGCGCAACCCACTGATCTATGTCACTGGACCCCTGACGTGCCTGCCCTCAAAAGTTCAGTGCACATATGGGACTAAAGGGGGTGAAAGTGGTTAACATGACTGATTGATCACCTCCACCTCCCCGGTTTGATCACTGAGAGCCTGGCAAAAAACCATGTGGGTAGTCACAATCCTGCGAAGTTCTGCGTGGCTACTAGTGCTCCGGCACAGAAGGGGGCCATAGACTTTTCTTGCACTTTCAATTCCAATGGTTATTAGCCAAATGCTTGGTACATTTACAATCTTTATCCAAGTCTTTTGCGAGCTAAAGATGTTTGCCAGTCATCAAAATTGTTTAGTTTAGCTCCTTCTTCCTTATTTGTCAAAATAAATGAGGTTGGCCACCATTAGTCCAACCGAAAACCTAAACTTATCTTGATATGCTAATCCAGGTTTCCAAGAAGAAGAAATACAGTGATAGTTTTTTCACAAGATCATGTGAATAGAAAAGCATCTGTTGTTCTGTTTAAGAGAGCTTAAAAAAAAAATGTACAGGCATACCACAAATTACACAGTACAAAAAAGAACTAAAAGACACTATCCCATTTGGTCCTTGAACTGTCCTCTTGTATGTGATTAGTTTTTTTCTCAGACTTCTGGCCCTTTCTGATTTCTGGCATACCGTCTGACCCAGGAACCGCACCAGTTTAACAACACTTCCACTCTCTTTCCGTTCGGGTTCTTGCTTGACCCAGCGACCAATGGGACAGCCAAGCGAGAAAGCGAAAAATGCCAGGGTAACATACGATAAATACACAATATAAGAATAATATTATATAGATCGATAGATTATCTATATCTACATTATGCTATATTATTATATTCAAGTATAAATTATACTATCTACGTTTCCTCTTAATCTCATCTACTTATCTACTCTCATATTATACTCTTATATCTATAATAGTAAATAATAAAATAGGAGCTGAGATGTTGCTTTTGGATCTAGTGCGTACAATCAGGTGGAAGGTTATTACGGCCTGGGTTTGGACAAAAGCTAAACTCCTACTATAGAACTACACTAACAGACAGACCGCCAACAGAGAAGCCTTGCACTAACCGTTTATCCATTAACCTAAAGCCACCTCCTCCAGTACACGCATACGGATACTAATAAAGCAAACCATTCGTATAACATGTCACATTTTATTAAAGACAAGCAGATTGGCATATTTTAAGGAACCTCTCGCGCGCTTCTTGCTACCGACCGAAGACCGTAATTTGATGACCTTTTTGACCCAGGGCGATCCTATTCCAAATGCAAGAAGCAGTCTTGGCTCATAACCGACCACAGGATAGTACCAAATGTTGCTGGATGCGTCAATTGTCAATATATGGACTCTTGCAAAAACATACCACATCCATCACACAAGTCATCAATCTCAAGCTTAAAGGATTTTTTGAACTGTATTCCACTTTTGTTGTGTTTTTTTTCACTTAGGTGCCGCGTGCAGGCTATTACTACATTGGAATAAAACTATTTGCATGTTTGAAGGAATGGAACGCTAAGTTTAATCGGTTCAGCTATTAGAAAAGCTCTACGTCGGATGCAGTAACCAGGATACGCATTTGAACCACACAAAACCTGGTAGAACCGTCACTTCATAAAGGAGATAAGGAAACCAACCAGCCTTGACAACACTACAGAATGTATGCTGGGGGGGGTATGTAAATGCCGATGGTCGCCAAGATTTGAGGAGGATAGGGAAAGAGTCGCTATGAATTTGCGATTAGGTGATAAGACAAACGGGTGAGGGTTAGTGCTACGTCGGATGTCATTAAAAGAGTCACGTGAAGAATGGCAGTGAAACTAAGTCTGATTGTAATTAAGAAAACAGAGTGCACCCATGCTATGGTCTTTGTCCTGAGAAACAGGTCACGCTGCGTCTCGTCGAGTGCCACTATTGGTACCCTTGTAGTGAGTGACATCTACATCGATCATAATGTATTGAGACGCAACTTCCTAGACACAGGACCTTTCTCAAGGAGTGCTCTAAACATATGAAGACAAACATACAATATACCCCCCACCAGTACTCAAACAGAGTCCCCAATTGGTCAATCACAACACTAAACAGCTGAGACATCATGTGACCACTGCTGGAGGGCAAAGCATAACAAAGCGTCACAAGTAACATGGAGTCAATGAGGCAAAAAGGGAACACACCTCGCGGCATTCGCAGCACGAGTGCCTCAGTGAGTAACTGAAAATAAATAAATATATCCAGGAACCGCAATGGAGTCGTGTACAGTCAGTTCTGATCGCAATAAGTAAAAAGGCAGTGTGGTCGCGCAAGACTTGACAAAAAGTAATTAAAAAGTGTGATAACTCTATTTCTCTGGTGTTTAATTTTTTGTCTGGCCCTATGTGCTCATTTATGTGGTATCACACTTTTTATTACTTTTTGTCAAGTCTTCCCTCCTTCCTTTGTCTTATTTGCTCCTTTTGTTTCTTGTGTTTCCTTGTGGTCCCCCCATTTCCCTCCCTTTCCTTTGCTTCACATCCACACCGGTGTTTCTAGTAGCTTTTCCTTTCCCTCTAGGCGTTGTGGCTGTTAGGTGTACCTATCATGCGTTTGCATTGGCTCCCATGGCTTTATAGTATTCTTTGTTTATTTATTTATTTTTCTAGTTACTAATTGTGCTACTCGCGTTGCACATGCGCGACAACATTGCCTTCTGCTCCATTGTGATTGGACTGGCTGCGCATTACTCTACAGCAGTCTCTGCATATATTTATTTATTTTTAGTTACTTACTATGCCACATGCGCGACCACACTGCCTTTTTATTTATTGCGATCAGAACTGACTGTACATGGCTTCATAGCAGTTCCTGGATATATTTATTTATTTTCAGTTACTCACTGAGGCACTCGCGCTTCGCATGCGCGATGTTGTTGCCTTTTTGCCTCATTGACTCCATGGTTACTTGTGACGCTTTGTTATGCTTTTGCACTCCAGCAGTGGTCGCATATATGACGTCATTATCAGATCTGGCTAGTGAGTGTCTGCAGCTGTTTAGTGTTGTGATTCAACCTATTGGGACTCTGTTTGCTACTTGGTGGTGGGTATATATGTTATGTTTGTTCTTCACTATGTTTAGAGCCTCCTTGAGAAAGGTCCGTTTTCTAGGAACGAAACTTCGGGAATGTGCCTGTTTTTCTTCAATAACTGCTTTTTGATATACTGATTGTGCTGTCTCTTCCTGCTTTGTGGCCCTGGGCTCTGGATCTGCCTGGTAAGGGAGTTTATTTATATACCTTGTTTTATGGGATAAGCACCTACTTTTCTGCTATATGTGTGTGCCATCTGCCTTTTCTTTTTATATATATTTTATATATGTATATTTTTGACAGCGCCTACACGTGTACCAGCCTCACAGCAATTTATCCCAGTGGCAAACAAATCGTTCAAGATTGCTAACACAGTGACCGTTTAAAAAAATTATACTTTGTTTGTATATTGTGTTATGAACAAAAATATATATTTGAAACTCAGGTGATAATATATAAGTGATGTGAAAAAAATAGCTGATAAGAGGTAAAAAGAAAACCAAAATGCCTAATTGATGATCTTTTTTTTATTGTTTACCTTTGTTAAATTGATTTATACCTATGAAAAAATGTATGTTGAATTAAAACAAATTAAAATGATAAAAATGATGTGTTCCTTCACGTTATGATTAATCTCTTTGTAGGAATTTCAAAATGGCCGGGATGCTTCTTCTTTGGTGGTCTGCAACCTCCCAGCGCCGATCTAGTAGAGAAAAAAGAGAAAATCGCCCGATCCATGTGTAAATTCCAAATACACGTTTTTAATAAGAATGACAAGACCAAATGCACACTCACAATTTATCATGCATTAAAAGCAGTGTATGGTCAATCCCTGCGCCAAATGTATCTGCTCGCCGCCCACTTGGTCAGACGTCTGTCTTCACGCTACCGGTTGCACCCACGATAACGTCCCCGCAATTTAGACCGACAGCCTATGGTTCCAATCACTTAAGTAGATTAGTTCCGTGGCAGCCGAAAAGTCTTCCCTTACCTGGCAGAAGGCGTATGCTAAGTCCGCCACCTGTTGTTCAAAACCACGTCCCTACACGTTTCTTCCGATACGGTTTCATCATGGGATGACGTGTACTCTCATTGGGCTGCTATTTAAGAATGTCTTTGACCAATGGCATCCATGAATGAAATTGCGCCCAATTATCATAAAAATTAGATCATCTGTGTCAGCAATAATATGTGCAATACTGACTAATTGCTCAATAACAGATTTAAAGCTAAACATTGTACAATATTACAGAAAGAAAGACAAAATTAAAACAAAGTATGTTAATACCTATATAAAACTATACAAAAACATGTTAAAACTATTAGTATATGTGCAACTGCAGTTTGATAAATTATATCCCATTATATTTCAATGACTATGTTGATATTCAATTAGCAACTTTTATTATGGGTATAAATTAATAACCATTTGCAGCTGTATATATATGTATTTGTAAAGTAAAATATTTGGATTATGTTATCTTGATTTTATATGATTACAGAGACATCAATAAACTACCAATCATATGTTCATAATCGATAGATGTATACTCGATTCTAAATAGATGTATTCATATGGTTGTTAGATTAATTCGTTACTAAAGTATAATTCATTATATTATTATAAGATAGGCTTTATGGGATAGTATAGATGTGACAATTAAATATTCAAATGTAATTAATTATAAATAATTCTAAACAAATATTGTATTTTGTTTTAGATTACCAAATGAGTTTTCAAATCACATTTTTCAATTATGAATAATTATCATTTTTATTTTTCATTTTTATGTAAAATTTCATTGACAATTGCATATTCATAATTGAAAAATGTGATTTGAAAACTCATTTGGTAATCTAAAACAAAATACAATATTTGTTTATAATTATTTATAATTAATACCATTTGAATATTTAATTGTCACATCTATACTATCCCACAAAAGCCTATCTTATAATAATACAATAAATTATACTTTAGTAACAAATTAACCTAACAACCATATGAATACATCTATTTAGAATCGAGTATACATCTATCGATTACGAACATATGATTGGTAGTTTATTGATGTCTCTGTAATCATATAAAATCAAGATAACATATCCAAATATTTACTTTACAAATACATATATACAGCTGCAAATGGTTATTAATTTATACCCTATAAAATTGCTAATTGAATATCAACTTAGTCCATGAAATCAATGGGATATATTTTATCAACTGCGGTTGCACAATACTAATAGATTTACATGTTTTTGTATAGTTTATATAGGTATTAACATACTTTGTTTTAATTCTATCTTTCTTCTGTAATATTGTACAATGTTTAGCTTTAAATCTGTTATTGAGCAATTAGTCAGTATTGCATATATTATTGCTGACACAGAGGATCTCATTTTTATGATAATTGGGCACAATTTAATTCATGGATGGCCATTGGTCAAAAACATTCTTAAATAGCAGCCCAATGAGAGTACACATCATCCCCTGATGAAATCAGTTATCGGAAGAAACGCGTAGGGCACGTGGTTTTCTGAAACAACGGTGGCGGACTTAGCTCATACGCCTTCTGCCAGTAAGAGGAAGACTTTTCCTGAGCTGCACGGACTAATCTACTTACGTGATTGGAACCATAGGCTGTCGGTCTAAATTGCCAGAGGGACGATTCTTCGTGGTGCACCGGTAGCAGTGAAGACTGACGTCACGAAATAAGCGGGCGGCGAGCAGATACATGTTGGCGCATGGGTTTACCCATACAATGCTTTTAAATGCATTGATAAATTGTGGAGTGTGCATTTGTCGTGTCATTCCTTATTAAAAACTTGTATTTGGATTTTACACTTGGATGGCGCTTTTCTCTTTTTCTCTAAGTAGAGTATAGATATATATATTATATATATTATAAATATTATTATATTATATATATATATAATATTATATATATATATAATTATATAATATATATATATATATATATATATATATATATACATATACAGGGTAACCAGAGAAATCCAGGTAACAAAGACACAGCACACCGCAATATAATGAAGTAAATAAAATGTATTAACAACACAGGGCAGCCAACGTTTCGGTCCTCAGAGTGGGACCTTCCTCAGGGCAGTGCAACCAGTGACTAATCCAGACCCCTTAATATACCCCCACCAGTGACTAAAAACACACCTGCACCAAATGAAAAACAATCAATGAAATTAACTACAACTGTGTGAGCACCGCCTGCTCAAGCCAGCAGACCAATGAAAGGCAAATGCAGATACTGACAGCCAGACAGTCCAATGCGAGCAGCTCTGCATGTAGGCATCATGTGTATGCAAATGTCAATAGTTGAGAGGCTCGATATCCTAGTGGCCAAACCACAGAACTGGTAAAGCAAGGGTGCCGCCCAGCAAGTAAAACACTGTAACCCCTTAAGCTACTAGCAGGACAGAACACACAGAGGAGCTAAATGAGAGAGAGACAGCCATGTCCAACACTGGATGTTAACCCCCCCAAAAATGGCCTAAAAATGGCCCGAGTATAATGCAAAAGAAACCTATAGTATAAATAGGTTAACAATACATTATGGGGTTACCATAAAAAGAAGGTTGGACATGTGAGTCCCACACACAAATAGACATGGGAACACCTTGGAAGTGCAATAAGTGAAAAACAGTGAAGGATTCTAAAATAGATGTATTCATATGGTTGTTAGATTAATTCGTTACTAAAGTATAATTTATTATATCATTATAAGTTAGGCTTTATGGGATAGTGTAGATGTGACAATTAAATATTCAAATGTTATTAATTATAAATAATTGTAAACCAATAATGTATTTTGTTTTAGATTACCAAATGAGTTTTCAAATCACATTTTTCAATTATGAATATATAATTGCCAATGAAAGCTTACCTAAAAATGAAAAATAAAAATAAAAATCATAATACAAAAGAAGAAACACAAAATGAAACATAAATTACCAATGTGTTCAATTGTAAACAAATAAACAACATATCTGTATTTTTGGTTAATCAATTCAACTTCAATGAAGCAACAATTGTAATTTGAAAAATGAATAATAAAAGAATTTCCACTATTCTTTAACAAATATAATATGCAAATATATATTTTGTTCATTACAATATGAAAAGAAAAAACAAGCGCACATAATATCACAACAAATCACATTGGGTCATAGGGTCAGACAAGATATTCAGTGACCACTAAAGGAGCCCTTGTTGATGACATCATGAGTGGAGGACAACTTTAATCAGCCCAGTACCTGCTGTGACGGCCGTGGAGTGGATGCTGTTGCTGTGAATATCTTGTCTGACCCTATGACCCAATGTGGTCTGAATGCTCACAAACAAAGGCACTTATGTAAGTGGAATACTTTGTGTTTTTAACATTAAAAACAGTACTATACTATTTTGCTTTCCCCCTTTTTTTGTATATGGAATTTCCCCCTCTCTATGTGGATCTGGAGTACCTGTCTGGAGATATAAGTTGGTAACTTTGAACAACCACAACGCTTTTACTTCACGTTAAACACGTGAGTGCAAATTCTATAGAACTTCCAGCATTGAAGCTATCTTGTTGGATTAGACAATATTGCACTATTTTGTGTTTCTACTTTCTTTTACATGTCCTGATGTGATTTCACACTTGTTTCTCCTTCGTTCATTACAATATACAACAAATTATATTTTTTATACAGGTCATCTGTGTTAGCAATTTTGAACGATCTCTTTTTTCCACTGGGATATATTGCTGTGAGGCTGGTACACGTGTAGGCGCTATCAAAAATATACATTCACACACACACACACATATATATATATATATATATATATATATACATATACACATATATATACATATACACATATATATATACATATATATATATACACATATATATATACATATACATATATAATATATATATATATATATATATATATGTGTATTTATAGTATGTTAACACTGCATTTTTCCTTTCTTCAGCCATTGTCTGCTGTCAAGCAAGAACCCGAACGGAAGAGAGAGTGGAAGTGTTGTTAACTGGTGCGGTTCCTGGTCAGACTGGTATGCCAGAAATCAGAAAGGGCCAGAAGTCTGTAGAAAAAACTAATCACATACAAGAGGAAGTTCAAGTTACCAATGGTATAGTTCTTTAGTTCTTTATTTGTACTGTGTATATTTGTGTATCCTGTACATTTTTTTTTTAACTTCTCTTAAACCAGAACAAGTGTTTCTTATTTCTGTCTTGTGAAAAAACTATCATGTATTTCTTCTTCTTGGAAACTGGATTATAGCATATCAGATAGTTATGTTTGTCGGTTGGACTAATGGTGGCACCATCATTATTTTGCAAATAAAGGAAGAAAGCTAAACTAACAATTTTGATGACTGGCAAACCTCTTATCTCCAAAAGACTTGAGATAAAGATTGTAAAATGTACCCAAAGCATTTGGCTACCATTGGAATTTGAAAGTGCAAAAAAGTATTTTGCCCCTTCTGTGCCAGAAGCCTAGTAGCACCAGAACTTCCAGGGATTGTGACTACCACATGGTTTTTGCCAGGCTCTCAGTGATGCAAACAGGGGAGGTGGAGGTGTCAATCAGTTACATTTAACCTATTCACCCCTTTAGTTCCCCATTATGTGCCCTGAACTTTATGAGGGCTGGCACGTCAGGGGTCCAGTGACATAGATCAGGGGTTGCGCAAACTGTGGGCGTAAAAAAACATTCTGGGGAGGGAGGAGGTGCTCTGCGCTTACAGAGGCACCGCGCTCTTCCCCAAAACATTTATATGAAATGCCTGGTAAGCACATGCGAGGCCTCTGTAACTCACTTACCTGGTCTCCGGCTGCTTCTGGCGACATGTCACCATGGCAACATGGCATCAAATTATGCTGCAACGTCACCTGGTGTTGTGACAGAAGACACCTTCAAATTCCTGTATGGTCCCCACTAGCTCCTGCCAGATCTGCCAATGTGCTTAGAAAATATTGCAGTTTATGTAGAGTGTAACAGATTTTCCCTGTCAGATAATGATACAGGGGAAACCTGTTTATAGAGCCTATAAACAGCACTGAGAAAGTTGATTCCAAAGCAAGCTGGCTTAATTAGCCTCCTTATTAGAGTCATAAAAAGCCTACAAAGCTCACTGCAAGGGAGTCTCTTCAGTTGTCCAGTATAGTAGCTTCCTGGATCAGAGAGTCCATCTTGCACATGGTCTTTTCACCCCCTATCCCAACCAGGAGGAAACTGGGGCTCAAAAGTAAATTCTCCTATGACTGACTTGTGTATTATCCTTGGTAAGGGACTTAGCCCCCTATTTTATAGATAGAGTGAACACTGTTATAGTCAGCGCTCCAGAGAGGAGCTAGGCATTTAATTTTTCTCTCCTTTATGCTGAACACAAGCAGTATTTACGTTGTCTAAACGTCGGCTAATAAAAGCCTATAGGAGCTGAAGCGGACAGAAGATCAGCTGTTGATCGGTGCAGTCCAGACTGGTACACCAGCACAGATCACAGCAGTCCCGCTTTTCATTATTCATGGTCCGTATTGTGGTTTATCTGTTTGTTTTGTTTTTGTGTGTTCACAACTAAGTTATTGTTTAGTTGTTTGTCTGTGCTCATGGTTGATGAGATTGACAAAAAGACATACTGTATGTCCATAGAGTTCAACCTATACTAAATTTGGATGTTAGATACTTTATCCTATATTTGTATTTACAGTATTTTGATCCAGAGGAAGGCAAACCGGGGAAAAATACATTTGTTCCTGACTCAAAATATTGGCTTATCAGATTACTCCCTCGATCAACATATTTTCTATGTTTAATTATTTGGTATATCCCTGTATACCTTTCTAAAAAGATGTCCAACTTGTTTTTTAAGATATGTATTGTATCTGCTTTCACAGTCTCCATAAGTAATGAATTCCACATTTTAACTGCCCTTACTGTAAATAACCCTTTACTTTGTTGCTGGTGAAATCTCCTTTCCTCCAACCTTAAGGTTTGACCCTGTGTAGTTTGTTCGGACCTTGGGATGAATAGTTCTTTTAAAAGCTCCTTGTATTGTCACTGAATAAATTTGTATATAGTTACATCATATCCTCTCTTAGATGCCTCTTTTCTAATGTTAACCAATCTAAATTAGCTAGCTTCTGCTCATGTTAGTTTTTCCATCCCCTTTATAATTTGGTGGTTCTTCTCTGTACTTTTTCTAGTTTCATAATGTGTATGGAGTGGTGCCAAAAATTATACTCCATATTGAAGATGTGGTCTTACTAGGGCTTACTTATGTTTACGTCCCTTCCATTCATTCCCTGTTTAATCCAATATTAGATTGCATTTTGCCTTTGCAGCTACTGCATGACTTTGGGCACTTTTGCTAAGCCTGCTGTCTACAAGCCCTCCTAAATCCTTCTCCAAGAAGGATTCTCTTAAATGTTTCCCCATTTAATTTGTAAGTTGTCGGTTTATTCTTGTTTCCCAATTAGAATTGCTTATGGTCACACTACATTCCTGCAATCAATTAAAGGTAAGATTGCATTTACAAGTGCAGTATAAATTAGAACAGATGCACTGATTATGCTAATTAAGTTAAAAAAACATGCATCAGCATCTAGGTGTGAACGCTAAAAACAAGTTTTAGTAAATAGCCCCCTGTGTATCACCTCTCCAGCTGGTGTACTATACATGGCAGAGTAGATCTGACCTGGCAAAAATGTAATACTGATACTCAATTATTTGCCACATAATATTAATGTTCAACCTACTGTAGTGTGTATGCTATTTTCCATTTTTTACTCAAATTAGGTATATTTAAGGCTCGGAGTGAAACATACTGAATATAATTCTCTGTAATACACAATTGGCATTTAGGGGCAGATTCATAAAGTGCCTGGCTTGGCTGGGAGTTAATGTCATATAAGGTGCCCTACACCTAGACCGGCACTTGATAAATCTGCCCCTTAGACTGAAATAAAGTATTCTGAAACATTTATACATAAAGAGGAAGTGATACAGTTGCCTAATTTCTACAGTAAAAAAAACTATAATGTTTATGAATGCTGATTTTTGCATGAATAGGCAGGTACTGATTTGGGACATGACATACTTCCAGACTAAGTAGAATGTAATTAAATGCTATGACACGTAAGGTACTGGAATCATTTAAGACACTGACAGCTTTCATAATGATGGCATTATAATTATATTATTCCTAGATGAATTTGAAGCCTGTCATAAAATCTGCGGTCACCATATTCTGTTAGCTACTGGTATGAATGTGAACATGAAGTTGCTGTATCACAATCAGATCACAGTCTTGTGAATCACGTGTGTGCTTTCTGTAATAACACAATTTTACAGTTAAGAAATAAGGTGAAATAATCAGAAAAAATATTATATCTAAACAGATACATCTGTAGTAATATATGTTATTAATTTAGTCAAGAATAAACCCTTGAGATGGTAAATAATATCAAGTGTGTCAGGCTACATCACTAGAATTAACAATCAACACGATTGATTAAATGGATTCAAATGTATTCATTGATAATATCGGTAAAGAAAACGTCAAATGCAAACCCTTTTTAGCAATTGTTGAAATGGACTGATCGTCTAGTTAGGTCATTGTAGACATAGTTTATTACAGAGCCTTTATGCAATTTGGACCATATTTACTAAGCAGTGCTAATTCATAAGACCTTTGATGCTGGAAGACAACATACTGCCCATTTAAGTGAATGGGCTGTAAGATGTCTTATGGCAGAACACTGCTATTTAAAAATGGGCCTTTATACAGTATATGACTGAGCATTCAAGTTAAGAAGAATTATCACATGAAAGAATACAGGAACAGGAAAGTTGGATAGAGCAATGAATATTGTTGGACAGATCAAGCTCTGATGCAAGGTTTTCTCCCCCCCTCCGATCCGGCATTAACTGCCATTTTATTGAAAAGCAGTTAATGCCGGATCGTGGTGCGATACCCAAATCCCTGGTTTATTAAATCCTGACCTAAGCCTGTTTAACAACCTTCGATGTTTAATGGTTGTTTAATAAGCAGTGATAGAAACACAGAGAGACCCTTGAAATCCAGTTGAGAATCATCCAAGGATGGTAATTTTTTCATGAAATATGTCGTGCACACTACAATTTGAATTTATTCACCCTTGTGATGATGTCACATATTGTCTTTCCCTATTTATTTGGGTAATAATCTGCATACATCTTTCCATTCTTCTTTGAACTGTTTGAAGCTTCGAAATTGTATTTACATTTAGGGTCAAATTTCACATCCATACTTTTGGCAATAAAAACAATTTAATCTACAAATCGTAGGTGACTCGAATATTCACTATTTTGATTGGGAAGAAAAAACAATCAAATGTCTTGAAAAATTCTTCAAGTGTTGCAGTGAAAATCTTTGGTGACACGGTGTCTCCCTTTCACACTCTCTTGCTCATCATTATCTCGCTTGTATCTTCGTGTAATCTAATAGTTGAAGAGTCATTCTCGTAAATGTTCTTTACAATATCAATGTACTGTATGCTTCTTAAATATTTTGTCTTATTAGTGAATCTAGAACTGCTGAGGTGTAGACACAATCAAATGTTTTTTCGTAATCTACAAATCTAAAACTGAGTGATAGATCATAATCATTACTTTGTGAAATCACTTCTTGCATGCATTGGAGGTGATCCATTGTGTTGTATTCAGTGCAAAAGCCTGCTTGTTCTCTAGGTTGGGCAGAATCCAGGGTCTGTTGGGCAAAATCCAGGTCTGACCCCTGAGGAAGTTGCTTGCCAGCGACGAAATGCATAGAGCTGTTCTGATTTGTGGTTCCAGTAGTGACATCATTTTACGCGCTGTGTCTAGCCCAGCACCCGATCACAGACACCCTGGGAATCCCCTGCTCAGCTCCGTGTCTGTGTACACATCAGTTGCGGAACTTGAGCTCTTCCCCTGCTCCCCTGGGACACTGAATAACATCACAACTGATCATTTTTTGATGTTTCTAATATATTCCGTTTTGTACATCCAACATATTGGGGCCCGCATGGCCACTCCAAAATATAAATCATGAAAGTGGTGGTACAGTTACTAAATGTTTTAATTTCATATTCTTTATCTTGAACGCCAATTGGGCAAAATGTTTTATTTTTATCCCATGTGGCATATTGAACAGTTACCACAAGCGTAAAAGCATTCTGGCGTTTTTTGTAGCCAACCCAAGGCAACAGGTATTTTAGAAATGTTTTTTATTTTACAGCTGAACCCCGTTATAACACGGTGCTTGGGGTCCACATATTGCCACCGCGTTATAATGGGGCTCACGGGAAAAAAATATGGCCGGCACTCCGATCAGGGGTTCCACTGTAGGGAGAGTGTGTCTGTGTGAGAAGAGGGAGGTGGTGGTAGCAGCAACCCCAGAACCAGCAGCAGCAACCCCAGCACCATGATCCCCAGCACCAAAAGTCCCAGCACCAGGAGCCCCAGCAGCACCAGCCCCAGCACCACGATCCCCAGCACCACGGTCCCCAGCACCACGGTCCACAGCACCACGGTCCACAGCACCACAATCCCCAGCACCACGATACCCAGAATCAAGAGAGGTAGGAGGTGTGTGTGTTTGTATGTATGTGTGTGATTTGTAAGAGCCAAAGATCGGAAGAACCCCTCAGGGCTTTACTAATGTTGAAAAAAGCCCCCATCTTTTCCATGGAGGACTGGCACTTTTAATAGAAATACGGGGGGAAGGGAGATGCAGCAGCAAGAGAGGTGGTAGTAATAGTAGTAGTAGTAGTAGTAGTAGTGTGGAAAATGGAAATAAGGCTATAAAAACCTTTGTGAATTGACTCCTTCGCTTTGCAATGCGTTGCTGCCCTCTGACAATGAAGGGATTAATCTGCCCCGGCTCCAACCCTGCATGTGACAGGAACTAGGACATGATGTGACAAGGCCATAGGACCAAAAGAAATACCCACTGCCACTGTTTCAGTTCTCTCTGGGTCATGGAGTTAGAGGAATTCATGTGACTGAAATCTGGGCATTTCTACTTTCCAGTGTTGGAAAATGTCACAGACGGAAGTCCTGGAGGGAGGAGGGGTGAGATTACAAGGAAACCCCCTTGGTAACACACTGACACAGACCTTCCTCTCGGCAAATCCTGGAAGTTTGCAAAAAAAACCAAAAAAATTTAAACGGGAGCCATGCTCAGACCGCGTAATATGCGGATCTGCGTTGCAGCGGATCGCGCTGTAACAGGGTTGAGCTGTACTTGGTGCCAGCATGTTTTTAATTGTTTTTGCTCTTAATCTGAGGTTTCACAGGTAAAAGCTGTTTTAGAAGACTGTCACTTTGTAAAAGTTCCCGTTTTTACTTAGGATTTTGCTAATTTGATTTGTTACAACATTGTATTTTGTAATTAAAGAAACACCACTTGCTATTTTATTTTTGTTGTGTGTTTTACTATCTCCCGAGGTGATGAGTGTATTTTTCTACAGATTTTAAGCTCTCTCTATGGCCTGCTCTACCAACAATTCATCCTATTCTCCTTCTAAGAAACAGTCTTCAACGATTGTCGCCTATTACATTCCACTACATTGAAATCTCCCATAACAATCTTGAGGTGACAATTTCCATTGTTGTTAAGTTGGCTGATTTCATGATAAAAGTCTCCCACTGCATTGTCTGAATTACTTGATGTTGGAGTATACACTTGGATTATATGAAGCCTGTGTCTCTTTGTCAACTGAATGATGATTATGGCTTCTCCTTCTGAGGAGCTTTCATATTCCACTATGTTGTTTCTCCATCTTTTGTTAATGATGAAGCCAACTCAACTGATTATTTCATTATCTGTACCTCTGTAGTAGAATAAATGTCTGCCTTTGAGCTCAATGAGTCCTTCATCTTTTCTTCTAACTTCACTAGAGCCAAAAATATCCCATTTAATTTTTTCAAGTTGTTCTTCCAGTGCTGCTTCACTGGAAACAGTCCAGCATTTGTAGGTAGCCAGGTTTATGTTTGAATGACAGCTTTTGTTTAACCTCAAGAGATTCTTAGCACTGTCTGCCTTTATGCCCTCTTCCTAAATACTGTCAAGCCCAGTAACAATCCAGCCTCCGGAAAATGAGGGCCAATGCTTTTTGGTGTGTTTCATGTTTGGGAGTTGAGGCCTCACTTGCCATGCTGACCTGATTTGTATGATATAGATATTTAACCCTCCTTGCTCGACTCCCTAAGGAGGTTAAATTAGTCTAGTGGTGTTATGTCCAATTCAGCAATAATTTACCTGACTCAGGGGCTGTTGTAGCATAATGTGACATTCAGTATGTCTTAGTGTTAGTGTTACTCTGATCTAGACAAAAAAGTTAAAAAATCAGCGCTACTAATTGTATAAAATTATTAAACCTTCAACCCACCATACAAGTGTAGGTGATTACTCAATGTAACCTTTAAATCAATAGTGTTAAATAAGTAAATTACTATATAAACAACCATGAAAGTGATATTAGTGAAAAAGTAGGATAAGGAAAAAACCTTAAAAATTAACATTTTGAGTCTGCTACTGTATAATGTTGGATGGCTCAGCACCCCACAGAACTAGTATACAAAAAGAAGAAAACACAGTGCACAACTCATAGTGTAATCAATGAAATACATTGTGATAAAAGTGAAGGTGGTTATAAATGCATGTACGAAAAGATATTCAGTTTAGGCAATACATGAATTTTGGCACATTACACCTGAGGAAGGTCCCTGTGAGGACCGAAACGTTGTTCTTGTTTGTGCTGCTGTCTACTTTGAATACAGGTTTTTTCATCTACTACTGAGTGCTGTCCTTTGTTTACTCTTGTTGAGTTGACTACCGTTTTCTATTTTATCCCTATGGGACATGCACCGCAACTATTGTTTTGTATTTGGAGTGCCAACTGTCTCTCTATTTTCTCTCTCTCTGTGTGTGTGTGTTGTGTGTGTGGTGTGTTGTGGGTGTGTTGGTGTGTGTGTGTGTGTGTGTGTGTTTGTTGTGTGTGTTTGTTGTGTAGTGTGTGTCACATTTTTCACCTGAAATCAATAGCTTTGGTGGTTTAAGAAAGAGCATATAAGATGCAATAAACTGTATTTAAAATTAACATAAAACTTTTGTTGTGAGTGCATGGATATTTGTCTCTGAAAAATTTGAATTTTAGAACCACATTTAATGCATTACAAATATAATTTGCAGTTTACAACTTCTAATTAAAAAAAGATATACATACTATCTATAAATATATATATATATATATATATATATAATATATATATATATATATATATAACACACATATTATACATATATATAATAAAATACTCATATATATAATATCATTATATACTATATATATTATATATATATATATCTATATACTATATATATATTATATATATTATATACTTATTTCTATATATCCCTATATACATGTGAGGTATCAGTACCCACCTCGTGTTAGCCCCGAGCTCATAATCACAAAAATAAATGATTGATACCGTTCTGTGGCTAACGAAATGCTTTTTTTTTGTGCGAGCTTTCGAGATACACTGATCTCTTCTTCCGGCGATGTTACAATGAAGGACAGATAACTTAAAAAAAAAACAGTGTCTCTTGGAATGTTATCTGTGCTGTTCCTTCCCCCGTGTGGTAGGTGTTTTATTGGCTAGAGGTGTCCAAAGGGTAACTGAAACAAGTGAAGAAAAGTGTTGTATGTGTATCAGTGTGAATAAAAATGAATGGAGAGCCCACAGTATAAACAGTGCTCTCACAGTTGGTTGTGGAGTGAGAGGATATAAATGGTGTGGGGTGGTGTTGTGTGAAATGTGAGATTTGTAGCACAACTAAAGTGTGTGTGGATACTATGTTGGTCCCTATTGGTGTATATGGATGGAAAAATAAGGAGTATTAGTATGTGTGAGAGACGCTGTGTGTGCATACATATAGCACAGTATGTACAGACATGGCCTTTACGCCTCATGGGAAGAGAGTTCGCTAGTGTCAGTAATACTCATAAAATTTCGATCTCTGTTTAGGCCACTGCTAAGTGTCCCGAACAGTTGCATAAATTTGTATTCATCACCGTCTCTCTTTTGGGTTTTTAAGATTACCTTTGAGTATGGCAACCCTCAGATCGTTCTCTTATGGCCAGAGTCAGAGAAATGTTTCGCCAACAGGACTGTCCTCTTGTTCCGCGTGTGATGCTGTGGCGATGCAGGTTCATTCTCTTGTTTAGCCCCCTGTCCTGTCTCACCTTTAGTAGCAGCCCCCCTGGGCATTCATGCACATGATGAGGTACAACACTTGCTGGAGGACAGGTGAACCCTCCTCTGATTTTGTATTCCCGATTCTTTTGTGTGGTATTTGTATTGTTGTCCGCTGTGTAGAGCATTGCGCAGGTTTTCATCTTGGGTCCTGGCATGGTTTTGTCCGCCATTCATTTGTACTGCTGAATACTTTACCCCTCACCATAATATACTTGAATTATGGGTTTGTCTGTATGATAATAAGGGTGCTTCAGGGAAGACCTGTTGCAGTCTTGTACTTCCTGGAGGATGGGTTGTAGTTTCCTGGCGATCTTGCGTAGGGCTCCTGGGTGTGGTTAGTATTGTGACCACCAAAGGAACCCTGTCGCTTGTCTCCTTCTGTTTGTATTCAAGGAGATCACTTCTTGGTATTCTCTGGTGGCTTTGTGAATTTGTTGGTCTACAATTGTGGTTATATCCACGGTTTATAAAGTCTGATCTCAGGCTTTAATCCGCTGGTCTCTGTCTGCTGTGTCGGAGCATATCCGGTTGTATCGTATGGCTTGACTGTAGATGGTTGCATTTGTTGTGTGTCGGGTGGAAGCTGTTGTCCCTCAAATAGCTGGCTCTGTCTGTAGGTTTGCGGTATACAGAAGTCTGTAGTTGGTTTGTTCTTTATAGTAATGGTGGTGTCTAGAAAATGTACTTCATCCGGGGAAGGGTGAGTTTGAGGTTGATGGTCGGTGGAAAGTATTGAAGTTGTCATAGAACTGTAGGAGGTCCTGTTCGCCAGAGGTCCAAATCAGGAGGATGTCATCGATGTAGCGAAGGTGTCAGGGTTCTGCTCGCCACAAACCAGGGTCGGACCGCGAGGCTGAGGTGGGGTTGTAAAGCACCGACCTGAGACCGCTCGCAGGCTGATCCGGATTGCGCAGTTTCGTAGTCATATGTCGCAGGATTCAGGATTGGAGAAGACAGCGTCGTCGTTGTACAAGCCAGGGTCAGAACAGAGACGTCAGGATAAACATTGTCCATGCAGAGTTCGGCAATAAGGAGATAGGAGAAAACCCCTCTTCACTTAGGAGCGCGGGGTTGGCCTTTGCGCGAGCGACGACCATGGCCCATGGTGCTGGTCACAGGAGATGGTAGGCAGACCAGAATAGCACACACGTCTTGGTGCACCAGTGCTACAGCGCAAAAGTCCTGAGCGCAAGGGAATCCACCGTTTCAGCGCAGGAACCAGGACACGGCCTCTTCTATATTAGGGAAAGAGTAGGCCCCAGGAAACCAGGAAGCTGTAGAGACAGGGAAACCTCCGCTTTCATGCAGGAATCCAGGAGACTGCAGAACGCAGGGACGAAACCTCTATTAGTGCAGGAATCCAGAGGCTGGAAGGACCACGGACGAAACCTCTGCTAATTATGCATAAGGGAACAAGCGGCTTGAAGGGACTGAAGATGCAGGACGTAACCTGAAATCAGCATTGGAGAACAAACGGCTTGAAGGAAGCTGAAGGACCAGGGCGTGACCTGGTATCGAGCAAAGGGGAAAAGCGAGAGCTTGTGGCAAACAGTTGACATCCAGTTAGGACTATGCTCGGCAAGGAGCATTATGGGCAAACAATACTTAAAGGCCACGGGCCAATCCCTGGCGGGGGTGTGAAGGTACTGCCCCTAATGAGTGAATGCAAGTATATTGCAATGAAAGGCTGCACAGCTGCAGTAGATACCAGAGGGAGTGTGTATTGCTTTGAGTGATCCAGCTGCAGCAAACCTCAGGAAAGCTGTTCCAGAACTGCACCGTCTGCAAGGTAAGGTAACCAGTAAACCGTGGAGCGGATTCCTTACAGAAGGTATGTAAGGGGTTTCAAGTGACAGGTGGACAGAAAGTCACTTTCCAGTTTTGCGCAGAACAGATTGGCATACTGTGGCCCATCCGAGTACCCATAGCGGTCCCGGTTGTCTGGGTATGTGTCATTTCCAAATGTGAAGTAGTTATGGGTCAGAATAAATCAATGCATTTAGTCACTGTCTCTGTGAGTGGCTCCTGCGATTCCAGAAAGTATCATTGCAGGCTGAAATCCCATCCTCGTGGGGATGTTTGTATAAAGTGACTCTACATCCTATTTGCATTAGTGTTCCTGTAGGGAGGGGGCAATGCATTTAGTTTGTTTAGCAGGTCGGTGGTATCCTGGATATAGCTGGGTGTGTTCCTGACATGTGGTTTTAGAATGCCCTCCACCCAGCCAGAAATATTCTCGTAACATCGCCGGAAGAAGAGATCAGTGTATCTCGAAAGCTCGCACAAATAAAAGCATTTCGTTAGCCACAGAACGGTATCATCTATTTATTTTTTGATTATATATATATTATCTATATCATTATATTAGATATTATATATATATATATATATGAAACTAACAAAACAAAAGAAAAAGCAGCGCCTCAAAGGGTATATATGCGGTGAATAAATATTGTATAGTATTAATACAAATGGTATCAGTGCCTGCGTGTGAAATGTAATAAACAATAAACATATAATCAATTGAATAACTTAAATAACGCAATACATATATGTGCAAAACAAAGCATATTATGAAAATATAAAAATATAAAAAATATATAAAAAATAAAATAAAGAAGTGAAAAACCAGTCCTTTATGATGAAGTTCGTCAAAGATATTTTAGACTTGAATACAGGGGGTCTCCGGCTGCTCTCGAAAGGATGAACCACATCCTATGGAATCTGTAGAGGAGAAAGAGAAGAGAGCACGCCCCATAGTGTATAACTGTGTATTTAATAAAGGAAATGGAGGGGGGGGGGGAGAAATCTCACTCACAAGGGTAAGGAAGTTAAAAGCATGTCGTGAATAAATCACCACCATTCGGCGTCTTTACTTGTCTTTACTCGTCTCTGATGTTAATTTTTAAGGTTTTTTCCTTATCCTACTTTTTCACTAATATCACTTTCATGGTTGTTTATATAGTAATTTACTTATTTAACACTATTGATTTAAAGGTTACATTGAGTAATCACCTACACTTGTATGGTGGGTTGAAGGTTTAATAATTTTATACAATTATATATATAGCCTGAGAATTGCTATGTAATTGCTGAATTGCTATGTAATTGCTGAATAATTTAAGTTTTATGTTATTATATGAAAATAAGAACTATAAATGTTTTCTCCAAAATGCTGAGTCTGCTGGTTGTAAAATCCCTTTTTTACAATTTCACCCTGGTATGTATCCTGTTTAATTTGATGGAAATCTACAGTACTTTACCACTACAGGTATTTAAAAATAACAAAAGCAACTATCTATCATTTGCTATGGTTCTTGCAAGAATAAAATTCTCAGCTGTAGGTTATTATGACCAAGAAGTTGAAAGTAAGCTGGACGTAGCTCACTCCCAATATAACTGCAGAGATATACGATGGTTTGCAATACCAATGTGTGTAATATGCTGTACAGTATATCCAAATTAAAGTAGTCTAATGGTGGGCTTTCTTAGGGGAAAAATTATATTTTGAAAAATTATCACTATGATTACTAGAAAATGGCTGTCCTCACAGTTTTCCGTATTAACATTGTACAGAAATATGTGAGCTAGTTTATTTGGATGAATAAAATATGTTTTTAAAGCGGCATTCCTCATTGCTTCATCTTTTTTTTTTTTACACTGTTTGAACTGATTGTGCCTGAGTTCAGGATCATTGTTGTCTTACTACCAGACACTCCTTCTGCCTACCATGAGCTTTCAATGGTATATTCCTCAAGTACAGTGATAATGCTATACAAATTATTTTTACCAAGTAAAGAAGCAGAGAATGCTGGCAAATATCAAGATGATTGGGGAAGGAAGCAATGGACAACTGGGAGAGAGGCCGATGTGTTGTGACAGTTTGGGGTTGTATTATGCCTTCATATAGTACTATATGTTAGTAGTAAAGACGCAAATCTTACATGTGGAACTCTTGCTCTTCCTACAGTACTTTTTCTGTATGCAACATCCTTAGCTGAATTTGTCTAACAGAGCAACCTAAAAAAAACTATAAATGTTTCTAATTCTATATTGAGTCACATTGAAAAGGTCAATAATCTATCATTATAGTAGCATCATTCCATGTGTTGACTGTGCACATGTGATGACCACATTCAAATTTGTGCACAGTGAGAGTGGCACAATAATTGGAAAGTCAGTGTTGATTAGGAATTCACCTTCTAATACTGGGGAAAATATCTACAGAAAATATGGAATGTATTATTGTAATAATGATTGTCAGAAAAAAATAGATTTGGCTTTTTATTTGAAAAAAGACATTATGTGAAATGTTGCTACTTGTTTTCAAATATGTTGTTGGAAAAGCTGCATCGTGACCATAAAAATGTCTTATGAAGCCAATATTTTCATATATTGAGCATAATTACTGTTGCTTATAAAAAAAAACAGTTGGCTTATAAAATGTATATATGTACAGCTTCATGTGTATGTATTTAATAACATATAGGAGTAACGTCCCTTATAAGTAATACTAATAATGCTTTGATATCTTGATGACATTGCCAACAAAATACAAATTGGTACTGATCTCTATTTAGGCTTCAGTACAACAGAAGAATTTTTATATGACATTAGCTATGAATCCGAAGAATTGAAATCCCAACTGGAACCATATGTGGCTATAGAACTGGTGAGAAAAGAACGAGATGCAACATCTGGGATTGTCACATTGATTTTCAATATTATTTTTGCACCAAACAAGCCAATGAGGTAAGTTTTTTATTATTCATTATTTTCTTTGAGTAAGTTAATGCTATCGGTGAATATTTGCCACTGTAATATAATGACCAATATGGTTGAAATTGGGCATCTTCAAAATTATTTCAAACTTTTGCACTCCCATCCCAACCTGTAACAGTTCAGAAATAAAACGGGCCACACAGCTAGCCATCAATAGATACACCAGCTAACCTTCACATGAATAATAATGGTAGGCTTCCTGTCTGCCTGAAGTTGCTGATCACTCTAACAGGAAATGGGTTCTTTGTGCCCTGTTGAATAAACTTCCACAAAGTTTTTTTTTAAACACCGTGAATTGTGCTGCAGTGATGTATGTGTTCAAACCCAGTATCAATTACTTGGCCATTGAGCTCAAAGTGACTTAGTAGTTAACAGACTAGTTTGATTTAATCAGCATACCATCGTAAAGTGTTTTGAAAGTACACTTATTAATCTTTATGTTAGGCATTAGTACATGGTGTAAGAGATGTGTTCAGAGGTACACAATGGAGACTGTTTTAAGGTGAAATTAAAATAAGGCTTTATTGCCTGTTTCCTTAAATAGCACAGCAAACATATGGAAACAACAAAACAAACACCTACCCCTGTGTAAGGGCTAACTTACTTCCCAGTCCCTATCAGCAGGGCTGGAGGGATAATCCCATTACCACCCTATTCCCCACAGTCTCAGGAGATACCATAAAGCAGGTGGCCCTTCATGTCAGTCTCTGGTAGGTTCCTGGGTCCCCTGTGTCCAGCAATTAACCAGCACACTGCTGGATTAGAGGCAAGCCTGTTTAACAGGGATAAGACCCTGTTACACATTGGTATTCTAATGTTTCCTCATTTCACAGGTGCAAGTGCACAAGTAAATATATAGCACACACCAAGTGTAAGACTTTTGCTTCCAGCTTCAGACATATATTGTTTTTTTAATGTATATTTTATTAATAACATGTCTTTCAGACACTCGGCCACATTGGTAGTACAGTGTGTTACAGGAGGAATCTGGAAATTCCCCATAAAGTTGGTTGCCACTGAGCCAAATGTGGATGATGTCATTCAAATGGAAGCAGTGGGACTCAACAAGGAATCCATTGTTGGGTTTAGACTAACAAGCCAGACAAGGTAATATGAAGCAAACACTTTATTTGCAGTAGACTTTCACTATAAACTTGACTTGTCCAGTTGTAATACCTGCAGCGTGTCATGGTAATATTTAGGATATCCATTTAAAAGGCCCTGTCTCTTTTGATGTTGTAAAGTGAATACATTTTGAAGTAATATGTATGAGAAATACATGTCCTGTCATTCCACTTTTGGACCTAAGAGGTTTTTTTTGTAAACTCTCATGTTACATTGAGCAATCACAGACAAATGTTTCAGGTGATGATCTCTCTGATAATAACAATGATAATGATTCTTTGGATCCACTACAATGCTGGCTGTGCTAATGCTGCTTCTAACAGCTTTCATCCAAAGTGCTATTTCACAATAAAAATGAAGCAATTACTCTGGCAATTCCATAATCTTTCTCTTGGTGTTTGACAAAAGTAAAAAGTCTTTATGTTTTCCAAAAGTGTAATAAAGTTGTGCAGTTATAGAAAATGATGACAGTGGTACAATGATGTATTCCATTATTTATATTTTCTCGCAATCACAAGACCCAAAAGTTTTTACTCATATCATTACCAATCTCGTCCATTATAATGATCAAACTATGTATAGAGATGTTATAAAACAATTTAGTAGAATATACATGTAGGCAAGCTTTAAATCTGGATATACATGTAGCCAGGCTTCTCTCTTTGCACTTACAGCTGTTGCCAGGAATGCGTGCAGGCCGTTGCTAAGGCCGCCGTCGCGTTGTTAAGGTCCCGGCGGCTCGAAGTGCAGGGTACAGTGAATATTGCTCGGCAGAGTTGCGCATGCGCAGGAGACGCGCGCAAGGAGCTAACCTCACAGTTAGGGACATATCTCCCATGAGTATCAGGAGCGTCCCATGTGACATCAAGGAACCAATAGGGTTGGAGCATCTCCCCGCAATGGATAGATATATGTGTGGGATGGCATACGCAGTTCAGTTGGTGTCGGGAGCAGCTAAAGAAAGGAGGTAGCGTGCAGGAGTCAGTGACTCTCTGCACTAGGCTAGCAGCCCCTACGACACTACAGCGGAGTATTGTAGGGACCGGCCCTAGTTAGGGACATTACCCTTATTATACAGCAAGTTTCTGAATAGACCCAGCCGACGCTGCGCGTACTGCCAGAGAGTTGGGCCTATACTGTCGTTACCGTTGCAGAGGCCTTTCGGGTGGGATCGCCCCGGATGGTGGTTGTGGTGTTCTTCCGTCCACCGATCCTTTGTGAAGTTCGATTGCAGCCCCGAGCACTCGGGTAATCCCGTTCAGCAAGTGCACCAGCTTTACTGTTTAATCCTGTTACAGGACTAGTGACTGCGCAGTCATATGTGTTTTCTCCCTCAAAGGGTGTGGACAGATTGTGTGAGGATTATGGACACGGGGTGGGATCACCCGGTGTAAGGGGAAGGCGGATTGCTAACCGCAGTATTTAGTGTCCCCTCAAGGGAGGGACACCTGTTAATTGTTGTTAACCAGTAACCTGCAGTAAAGCCAGTTCTGTTTTGCCACTGTTCGTTTAATGTGATTATTTCCTGAGAGGGCCTTCTCCCACTCCGTTGGGATCCCTCCCAGGTGGAGGCGTTGCACCACGAGATAGTAATATATGTATGTCTCCCAAGGCTCCGCAGTGGACACTTAGGTTCCTGAGAGCCACACAGGTTGCACAGCACGGCAGTAACGCTAGTATTCACAGGGAATACCCGTTACATACACTTGCCCTTTTTGTTTACTTTTTTATTTTCTGTTATACAAACACTATTTCTAACATGACAGCATTTATTTTGTACATATTGACCAATCTGCTTTACAAAACACCAAGGAGGCTATACTACTGTATAATATATTTTCTTTCTTTCTATAGAACCTATAGAACTTTGAGGACACAATTCCCTGACTAATATTGGTCATAGTTGTAACGGATTTTCTGAACCGGCCTCACCCACCCAATCTCATATTGGCCCCTGTGGTCTAACCAGTCCCCATT